>JAQFYC010002628.1:0-24553 GCA_034694165.1 Tomocerus mixtus | reverse complement strand
AACGCGGAGCTATCTTTTACGTGGGATATGCTATAACGACCTTTTATGTCATATTCAGGATTAATGCGTGCTTAAGTTATAGTTTCAGTCCGCAGTAATGTTTATATTTTGATTGCCATGGATGAATACTATCTGCATGTACTGTACATTGCAATTTTAGCATTGTAACAGTAACAATATGAACAATGAAATCAATAGCAGAATAGAAATATCAATTCAACATTTTCAAATTACATTATAAATATATACTATGCAAATAACTGCTCAAACTACAAATTATTGCAGATCACAAAATTATGTAGATATGAAGGCGTAAGTAATTATCAATATACCCTTGACGTATTGTCTTATTGTCATTGCAAACTGTACAAACAAGTGGGGGTTGTTTCCTAAATATAAGGATACATTCAAGGATTGCAGATTGCAAAATTGAAATAGTATATAGTTAAAAAATATATACCTACTTTTTATTTGTGCTCCAAAATAAAATGTCCTTATTTCTTCAAAAATATTTTAAAACATTAATTCGTTATTCCGTATCCTGCATATGTATTACTACGTAAAATGCAAGACGAATAGAGATATGAATATTTTAAGGTACTCTTTATTAGTTAAGATGGGCTTACATTGAACTAGTCGGTGAGGATGTGTAAATGACATGACAAAGCAAAGTGGAGGAGAATATCTAAATAAAGTTCTCTGTTCTTTGATGGCTTCATGAATAAAAGAAGCCACAATGGTTTATTAGAAATAAATAATAGTATTATGCCCTCCTACTTCCACTTCCACTTGTAGGAACGATGATTTGCTGATAGTGATATCTTTATTAATAAATATATATTACACTTAAATCTTGCAGAATATAGGATTATATAACGAATACAACACAAGTAACATAAGTAGTAATAAGTAGACTTCGTCTATTTCCTTTGGCACCACATCCCACTTGCTCTTGTCTTGTTTCTGTCTCCATTGTATGTTGAAATGAATATTATGATGTAAAAGAAGGAGCTTGGCTTTGACTTGACTTGATCACATAATATGTTATACTTACAGAGATGAAATAATAACAATCATTGCATTACTTTTCAATCTCACTCGCTCATAATAATCAATGTCTCTCTATGGTTGCTACTTTACTTCACTCACTCCACTCACTCCCATTGTTATGTATCATATCAAATAGAATTTACAGACAATATTATTTATGTAGATGTAAGGAGCTCAATTTTAATTCCTTTATTGTGTGTAATGTAGTCTAGTCTAGAGTCTCCCTGTTTACAAAGATCTATCTATACAACTATACAATTACAATTTTTACAATGCAACGGGAGGGATTACAATTGAAAGATACTTGCACTCTCATCTCATAATATTTTCAAACTGATACTTTCGTAATATTGGCTAATTTTCATTGTCCTTCCTGCCAACGTTGTTGTGAACACCAATGTCTGTAAACACAACTTGTGTCAATCAACGCAGTATTATTTTATAAACGAATTCTATGCATTCTACCGTGTATATCTCTGTAGTCACTCCTTAATTAATATTTATTTAATTTTGGCACTTAAAAATCTTTGCTTTAATTATTTTACTAAAAAATATTTTCATATTTAACTTATGGGCAGATACAGTGCAGTGCCTTCCCCATGTTTTAATACAGATAATACTGGTTTATCAATGTATACCAAAGGTTTTCTTGTATAAAAATGCAGAAATATTAATTTGTGCATGCATATTTATTATTTAGTATAGCTGTAGAAGCTTATAGTGCGTATACTTTAGCATCAAGTATATTTTTCCTTATACATAGTGAGTTATATGTGGATTGTTGATAGAAATTGGACTCCTCTGTCCTTTTGGGAAAATATAAGAGAAGAAAGCGAAAACAGCAGGTATGCATTGTTGTTGAATAGAATATTATGAAGTTGTTCTGTGCTATTCACTGAGAATGGCAATGGAGACGAAGATCATCTAGCTATAGCTCACTTAGCTTGGCATTGGCTGGCACGCTAACTACATTCATATACAGATAGGAGATACAATACAGACAGAGAAATAAGTATTGAAGCCTGAGGACACCATCGAACCGCCATAGCAATGCAATGCAGTGACATGAACTTCCAACACTTCATTCCTTTACATTACAACAAAAGCAGGAGTGCTATTACTATGATTATGTTGTCTTTACATCTTTCCTACAATACTCCCATGTAATGTCGATCCTATAATATAATACATTCGTACAATAACAAAAGAAATCAGCTCAGTCAATCCAATGATAAAGAAAAATCTAAAATATTATTACATAAATACCATTACCATTGACATTCCTATATAAAACAACTTATATACCTAAGTATACTACACTACACAAACAGTGAATAAAAAAAGTACATCATAAAACTATCTTTGAACTTATATACATAGTATATATATAGCTTTTAGAAGGCATGATCTACAAGTACTGTATTGTAAAGGTAATTTTGTAAGTATGAAGGGATATCGGTTCGAAATAAAATAGTATTTTTATTCTCCGTGTCAAAACTCAACAAGACAGAAGAGAGAGAACAAGTGAGTTCAGTTAAAATCTGTATCTATATAGTATGTATAAAAAGTGTTGTTGTGTTATGAGTGAGATTTTAGTCCTGCTAAGTAAGCGAGGAGACCCCCTTGATAAGCTAAATGAATGTAAACGTAACAGGAGTCCTTATTGTAAGGATTGCATCACAGCATAGGGACAAACTCACACACTTCTTTCACATCTCAAAGTTTAAACTCATGTAATTGATGCCCTGTGCTCGAGATTCAATATTAAATTCAATCTATAACTTTTTCACTCTCATTCTCCCAAACGGAGCTCAAGAGGCAAGCGGAACTATTTATTTCATGTATGATGTGAAGGAAGGTAGGAAACTCTTCGGATTTCTTGCTGTGATGATTTTTAGCTTTGAAGCAAAAAAACGAGATGTAAGTTTTATATACTCGAATAGTTTTATAAGTTTCAAGTTCATCAACAACCGTTTCTTTTACATTTCACCCGCTTTTAAAATACATTCTATTTATACGCTAACGAACAAGAGTTAAGTATAACACTTTAAGAATCAATACTCTTTTCTATTGAAATGAGAATGAGACTAAACATACACCGTAAAAGTGTAAGTACAAGTCGTACAAGTCTCCAACACTCAACACGGACTAATTATAACATTACTCTATTGGGTATAAGCTGGTGGGTAGTATAATAAATATTACTCTTAACACAGAATGTGCATACGAAAAATAATAACCAGTTACAATACTGTTATTGCATTGGAATCTCACATTCGCACATATCCGTTGGCATTTAAGGTATTCCACTAGAGATGTACTATAATAAATGCCTAGGTACTGGTTATATCCCTATGTGCACAAAAATTTCAATTCAACATGAAAAGAAACTCTTGCAGTTCCATACTGTGATCACAGCTCAGGGATCAAAGCACACGTCATTCCATAATATGGTATACAGATTGAACTAAGAAAAAATAAACTTGAATGTTATATAAGTAGTTCTGTACAATGACTTTCTGTAATATCATTGTACATATATAGTTTCAAGTGTGCAAGGTGCCAATGCAATACCAACAAATCATACATTCATTATACACTAATCAACGCAACGTAGAAAGAAAGTAGGATTATACATTATGGCGTAAAATGTAAAGAAGACTATTATTTCTTATGCATATATTTATGATGTTGTATATTATATGATGCTATAACGATGAAGCATCTGAACAAAATATTTACAAGAAAATCTGAAGCAGGTAAATATTAGTAAACTAAAGTTAGTTAAAGGTGAATAAAGTATCTAAGTAACGTACGTACGTTCAATAATGTACGTTATATATTAATAAAAGCATGTTGTCAACATTACATATTATGTATGTGAAAAACTTAATATGAAAGTGATAATTTTGTGCGATCACCTCGTTAGGATTTATTTTGCTGTTCCTGCTTAGTTAAGTATTAGCAAAATCCAACTAGGGCCAGCAGTATGCAAATTAGATATTATAATACGCACGTAGTAACACGCATGGTGCATATTGTAATACTTTCTAGATTACTATATGTATACTTATAGAGAACAGACACTAGTGTTTGCAGATATATAAGTAAATATTTTAAGAGATGAGATGAAGTGGGATCGGCTGGAAAGTATCTTTGTACGATCGAGTGATGTCCTGAGAGAAAGTTGTTATGTTAGTTTAGAGTATTAGGCAGAAGTTAGTTAGTAATGCATTGCATCCGAGTTGAGTGGATTGGAGTGGAGAGAAGAGAAAGGCGGGCGGGCGGGCTCTGAGCTCATTGACATCCTTTGTAATTCAAATCCAGTGAAAATTGAGGATTTTCAATTGACAGTATAGTAGCACTAGTCTCGTTTCTTCCACAGTGTGTACGTTTAGATAGACTAGCAGATAGACTTACACAAGAGACAGACGTTAGTGAATAAAATAGTAAGTTAGAGTGGGAAGATACACACAGAACAGAATAGCAGACTCAATTCTCTTATTTTTCTTTCCTCTCTCATCCTTCCTTCTAAAGATAGATAGTTGATAGTAGTATCTTTTATAGATTCATGACATACACAAACTGAATCTATGTACACATGTCCAAGGCACAGTGTACCTTCAATATCTTGTACCTTGAGACATCGCACGGTTCCATTTTTATTATATTATCGAATTCATGCAGTATAAACAAAGTTAATTTACTAAGGTCGCAGGCTTTGATTGAAATTTTGAATATATTGGACAAGCTTCACTGGAAAAACAACCAAACAAGGCAAATAGGGAAGGAACCATCGTGCTTGGTGGTATTGTGTGCCTATGGCACATATAAAAGGATATCTACTGTCTGTATTATTATCTCTATACATAAAATATGTAACATAAGTAAGAGGAGTATCTGTGTAGACAGACGGTAGAGCATCATCTCTTCCTCCTCCGCATCATTTCGTATTCAGCTCTGTCGTCCCGACTCTCTGATCACTTCAAAATGCGAAAATGGTAATTTCCCATCCTCTCAACTCGACTCAACTTGCTATTCTCTCTCACTCTACTTTCTCTCTCCTTCTTGGCAAAAGGATAGACTTTTCTATGAAAACTTACTTAAGTTAACTTTATAGTCGGTTCGCTCAATCTCTTTATATGCTATTCTGCATTACATTACACTCTCCACTCTATCTATGCATGTAACCATAATATAATATGTAGTCAGAGCAGATCCAGATCTAGATCCAGCTATTCGGAACACAATGTTTCGTATACGTGTGGAGCTAGAGCTAGACTAACTTTCCTCTAAAGTGAATTGCGACAGTCAACTAAACCGAATTCACTTTATTTTACTTTTCCCTAGAATGGAGATGTGGATATCCTATCACAAACTTTGCAATTCCAGCCAACAGCTTCCCTCACTCAGCTCAGACAAACTAAACCCAACTTCTTTTGTAGTAGGTAGGTAGAGTGTAGGTATACAGAATTAACGTATCTATCTACTACACTGCGGAGATATTCCCTGTATTCTGTATTTACCTACCTACTTTATCTCAATGATATTCTCTGCATAGCTCCATCCTGTCGAGTCTCTTTCCTGCGTCCATTCTTCTGGTAATAAAAACAAGAAGCCTTTTCTCTCTGGATACACTATGCTAAATGCTATACATTATACATATATGTACATGAAGCTTAAAACATTTGCAACCATAATTTTGTAGAAGTTCGATTGAATTCGCTAACTTTGTATACATATATGTAAGTATGCATTCTGTAGTTTTACCCAGTGCTATAGAATGATACTAAAACTTCTACATCTCCTCACATTTAATCGAATGTATGAATTCCATCTAAACCAGCTGTTTTGAAGCTACATTTTCTTGTTCTAATTAGCATAGCACAACAATCACCAAAAATACCCAAGGGTTATACTGTAGTAGTACAATTTAGGTTTTGATTGACAAGTACAATTTTTTATGGCAAATATTAAAGTGTAATAAATGTGCATTTAATTTTTAGCACTTTTTTCTTGAACGTTATTACACTTATTTTAGTAAAAATGATATAAAATTTTTACAACCTGCTGCATTGCTTTAACGTTAAGCTGTATAAATCTATTTGCTGTTCAGTCCCCTCCCTTTTTGCAAAGCTTATAAAATAAGTGAATGCAAAATGAAAGTCAAACTTAAAATGAAAGTCAAACAATAAAATATTAGAAAGCATTCGTTTTGGTTCGGTTTGACTTACTAACTACATTTAGCATGCAACCTTACTATTCGCTTTTATGTTGGAGTGTAGCTGAAGAGATACTAACTAGCCCCAAAGTAGAAAGATAAAGATAAGGATTTTCCGAAAGTAAGTAAACTGTCTGAAAGTTGCTGCTAGCCAAGTCAAGCTCTTGTATTATCCATAGTATATGAGATTATAGGTAAAGGGTTACAGAAATGAAGACGGAGTTCTGTTCATTGTATAATATTATTACATTAGATAACATTCAGTTACGTTACATTAAAGCCACTATAGCAGGGCAGTATAGACTATATACATAGAGAGTGAGTGAGGAGACTCCGGCGTGGGTTCTCCTTCAATGTATTTACATGGTGGGATGTGATGTCTCGTCTGTTGGTTTAGTTAGGTTTGATGTAACAAGATGGTCCGTTTAATTCCACCACTCTATTAGGCCCACACATTATATTATTATGTTATGACTCACAACGTTCAAGCGTGAAAATTACTAATGTCAACAGAGAGCTAGACAGACTTTTTGGTAGCCTCCACAACACACACAAACCAACTTCTACTGCATACACAGTTTAAAAGTATAATGCCCCGTACCAAATCAACTCTTATACTTTCTATCTGTATACGGTCGTTACGTGTATTTGGATGGCTGCAGAAATCTACTGTATCATTTAGTTAGCATCTATTGTATTATACAACTTCCCGAATCCCTTTCATAACTCATAAAAGAGTAGTGAAAGGAAGGAGACGTGTATTAGGTCCATATGTATGTACAATACACGTTGTTTTTACTATAACACTTCGTACACCAACTCTTTACCTTTTATATGTTGTCTTTCTGTATTAATATTCAATATTTCAAAATTCCAACTATACGTAGTAACTGTATTTTATTTTCCATAATACTATACCATTTGTAAAATACCCGTGGATCTTATATCTATTGGTACAATAACAAACCGAAAATTATGCATATAACGTGCAATAAATTACCTAAGAATTAAATACCATTTTTACATTAAAAGGGGTAGGTAGGTAAGACACTATATATAGTACACGCTAAACTGTATTATATCTACTAATAGTTTGATATGCTCAGCTAATAAATGACTTTATCGAATAGGGATATAAGTATCTGTAGTTCTACTGTGACTTTAATATACATATTAATAATTTTATTATATCGCATCTTACTTAAATCGTTAGGCGATGCGTGCTAGTGGTAGATACTTTTATTAATGCAGCTAAATGCGTATAATATAGTATTAGGTAATGTGCTTTAATGCGAATGGATGGATATGGTGTCTGCTCTTGAGGATATCCCTAACCTCTTGACACGACACGATCCGGCTTCCTTCCTCTTCATTCATTATTATTTCTACTAATCATCCCTTTTCTGCCGTCAAGTGTTGTTAAACAATAGACTCAAAACACTTATACTACAATATAGAGTGGAAATAGACATTTCCCCATCTATGCAATTCATATGTCACAACTCAAAACTCATAGCCATTATCATTGTGACTGTGACTACGGCGGACTATATATATACTATACAATACATTCTCGTTATCTCCATATCTATTCATTCCTAAACTACTTCACACATCACACCAATTCAGACTTTTCCAACGTTAAAAACAGAATAACACCAAAGTAGCAGACTTTGATATACTTGCAATTTGACATATACAGTAGAATGTAGGTACTAAATATTACATACCTGCTATATACTATATTAGATCTATTATTTCTACCACTATGCTATCATCATCGGTATTACATGAAACTGTAGATTAATGATATTATAGCTTAAGAAATTGACAAAGCAATTTGGCCAACGCTTCTGCGAAATATAAATCCATATAAAAATGCAAACTATTTACAAAGTAGTTTATATCATATAAATCGCTAAAGATCCTTTTATAGTAGTGGTTGTATGGGTTAAAGCGTAGTAACATACATGTTTATATTTAATCTAGTGGGAATTCCTATTACATAAGCATATTTTATAATGAGTTACGACTTGACTCTGTTTTGAGTCCCATAAAGAAATGGGTGGTCGATCATTTTACATCACATGACCGTATTAAGATATTTAAGGTATGTTGTCATGTACTACAATGTAAGGGTAATGTTACTGTAACTTTCCTTTTGCTCTACTGTGGCAAATAATGTAAGCTATAGGCATATCGGATGATTGAGGCGGATTTTGTGTGTCCTGTCATGTCTTGCATTTCTATTACCTACAATAGTCCTTTGAATTGTGAACTAGTCTGTTGAAGTGAGGTCAGTTGAAGAAGGAAGCTGGAGGCAAGTTAACAATCCATTCAGTCAACTCAAAGCATATTGTAGGATTGTGTGTGTACTATACATATGTACAGATGATGAATAAGATTCTTTATATGTGGAAGTCAGTGGACTCGATATTTATTTGATCTTTTCAATGTGTAATGCAATGGGATGTGATGTAAGTCTTTGTGGAAGGAAGCGAAGGGTTAAGAAAGATACAGATGGAATATAGATACTTGAAATCACATCTTGGCTATTTACTGTCTGTTTGGACAGTTCCTTAGGCCTTGAACTGCCTAACTTTTACATATATACTAAAATATAAAACTATACTTCAGGGCAGAATGGAAATCCATTAAGTACCTATATATCTGGATCGAGTATGTAAAAGGATATAGTTAACAAGAATGTACCAATGGTTCATTCTGTTCAGCGTGATACTTACCTACATGGTGACATTATAGGGAACATATGGCCGGAACAGGATATTGTAGCGCAATAGCTTTGGGTTATTGACTTCCAGTCCAGAAAACTCCATTTCGTTTTGTCCATCCAGCAAAGTCAAGTCTGAAGGCAGAAAAGTAAAACCAAAGATCGGATGATGGGATCGTACTTATGTACACATACTACACAGTAAGACGTGCAGTTACGAAGTATTCTTATTTATAAGAGCGATATAGTATAGGTTTGTTGTAGAAAAGAGTTGAGTAAATCCGAAAAGGACCACAAGATACAGCTACATAGCACCAGTTCTGCTAAAACCGAAACCTACGGACGAAATAGAAATTCAATGACTTTATTGACAAATGGGCTTACCACTCGACTCGCACAGGGAGATGAGTTGAGTGCGTGAAATTCCTGCTCTTCTTTCACATCTCATTTCTCCTCGAGTAGATGATACGATATAATACAATTGTGGATGTGCCCTTCCTTTGTCTCTAATCTAGTAATAAGTATCTCTCATGTATTCAGTACATTTCTCATGTCCTTAGTGCAAATAAAATACAAAAATAGTAATGTAATAATAATATCTATCTACATTTAATAGAGGTAATAATAATTTCTAGATTTCATCTCAAAAATAATAGTGTCGCGTAAAACACACACTGTACATACAGTTGTCAACTTCGTGGAATTTTGTGCATTTAGTTAAATAAGAGAAATTCTGCAACAACTCGAACTCCATTACAGTTGTGGAAGTAAGAGGGAATAATAATGCATCTAATATACATGCATATAGTAGTACGTAATACATTACATGTACAAATATATGAATGTGTAGACAATTCCATAAGATCTAGATCAATGCACACTTCTGCACACCATACCGTGGATATTGTGCTAATACGTCCTCACGCAACAATCGAAAGAGAAGAAAAGGAGAGTTTGAATTGAAAGAGAGAATTGGTCGACTGTCTGGCACTGGCTGGTTGATGATTTGGTCAGATCTCTGGATTGCCACTTGATCTTTCACAGAATTCTGTAGCTCTGTACGTGTGCTGGCTATGGTTGTTGTATGTATCTATTGTTCCCAATTCATTCTTCCAACTCTAACATTATGCCTATTCCTATACAAGGATGTATGGACTCCGCAAAATAAGAAATTAATGGTCCTGTTACACGAGAACCTTCTATTGTCCTCAGAAATCGCATTTTTGTGAAGTTTGTTAGCCAGAGTCCACTCACTTGCACTTCGTATACGAAACAGCCAAATACGGTCAATCCTTACACTTACTTATAGTGCATATACAGTTAGTGTACACATATAGACCATCATAGCATTTCTGTATGTGTATAACCATTCCTTTGAAATTTTGCCCAATACCTCTAGTCTATTATACTGAAAAGCTTGTCTCATTTCAACACAGGGATATAGATTCTCATCCATTTGCTCTCTATATTATGTCTGATGTCATGTCATGACAAGCTTTGTCAATATATTCAGCCAATTTATTTCTTCTCTCTGTTCCGTCTTATCTTAAGGACGAAGCTAACCTGACTACTAACTGCAAACAAACACAATTGCCTTTGATATTTAGCAATTGCAATACTGTTTTATACAACACAACACATATTTTCCATATTATAATTATGTGTTAAATCATCCCACAATTTAACAAATGTAAAGGTTCTTGTGTTCTCCTTTTCCCCCTTTGCTTTATTGCATTGGAAAAATATGGAAATGGGATACGTTGAGTTATTAGCATAATACTAAAACTTTTATTGACATTAAGTATGTATACAAAATTAGATTGATTTACGTCATTTAACATACCTAAATAGTATACAAGATGCTGGCAAGTAGAATAACATAGCAGCAGTCAGCAGTATGTATAGCCATATCTCTTTGGGGTTTGGCATAGTCAAAGTAAAATACGGAACCTGATAAATAATCATTTCAGCATTTTGTATTCATAAACCGTATCTACTAAAAAATCAAATGTTCAAATGGATATCAGTGAATAAGTTAGGGTACTATAAATTATAGGAATGTTATAAAAACAGAATCATGATCAATATGAGACGATGATGTGAGTTTTGAAAAATGCTCACAATATTTAATTCGTAGCTCAGTGACTGACAATCAGGTAGCAGACAACTGACTCACTTGGAGTAGAGGAAGAATGATTTGACAGTTTTGTTTTTATTTCAATTCACTTCTTTATTTGTGATCTGTGGACAGACGGATGGATGTGTGCTCGGCCAGAGTGTTGTACCCTTTCCATTTTATATCCACATTGACAGTATAATGGTAGCTAGCTACGGGTGTTAAATATTGAAACCTTTACATTACATTCACATATACTACAAATGTAGCAGTGCCACCGAGTAAATATTACCTATTTACCTGGCTTGGGTATTATTTAATAAGGCTTGAAGAGCTCGAGTTGCTTATGTTACTGGCAATTATCAATATAAAATAATTCAATTACAATTAGTAAATGTATTAATACATAGGATAACAATTGCTTTCTCCAGCCAAGGCTATTTCAGGATTTAGTAGATGTGCTGCACGGCTGCACCTACTATGTATGTACTATATACTCTGTACCCGATGTTTTAATAGGATAATACTATATAAAACATTCTATAATATAAGGTGCGCTCAATATGTACTAATTACGTTCCTTTACAGATAGTGATAAAATGTTCACGTCTATGTAGTAGGTAAATACATGCCCGTGTATCAATAGGTACAATATGCTTGTATAGGTACATAATGCAATGTTAATAAAGTAATGCTTGCAGTTTACTAGTTTGCAGAATGCAGATACAGGATACAGTACCCCATATTATTCCCATTTAGGAATAAGTTATGTTGTATTTCTGCTCACTCATAATCACTCAGTCTCTTTTGTTTCAGACTGACAGATTGATAAGGAGGAAAATCCTTTCATCCATACACCTACTGCTTATTACTACATTAAATTGCATTTCGTAAGAAGCATTTATCTTTATAATTCATACTTTATTATCACATGCCTATTCAGCCTACCTTCTTTCGAGCAATGTCCTATTAGTAGTAGCATTAACATTTGCCACATTATGTACTGCGCTTTGCATATCAGTTTATAACTATAACTATACAGGTATGCAATTATCTCGTGTAATTATTATCAACATTGTGCCTACAATCCATTAAATCATAATCTTCTAGACTTACAATACCTATACGTCACATACTTATACCGTACCTATATACCATGTACACAAATTATAATATATACGTTATATACGTATACGTATATATACGTTATATAAGATTTATATAACAGCAACTGTAGCAAATATCTGTATTAATCTTTCTTGTGTATTTAGAAACGGACGACAGGGAATAGGGAATATAGTAGAGTTAATAATAGGAGAAACCTGCTGGATATTGTGATTGTGTGAGCAGAGTCCAATATTATATTATAGAGACATCAAACTGATCACTCACATCACACTCACTCACAATACACTACATACACTATCAACTACCGTCATCACATAAAATCACCTGGACTCCACTCCAATTAACTTTTCCTGACACAAAAGGAGGCAGCGGGTGTCACCTTCTCATTTCCTTCCAGAGCTAGTTGCATATTATCTTCATTACATGCCCAACTCATATCATCTTCATACCAATTACCCTTAACACATTTGCTCACTACAATATGCAATATATTATATCCATCAATAATCTACGTACTGGTATGTCCTACATAGATATAATATATGTAGTATATACCTAAAGTGCAAACCAAAACAGGGGACATAAGATATATATGTAACATCATCCCTAACAATTAATCTGATATTTATTTAGTAGAGTTGGCTTATCTGCTATGTATGTTATAGCTTATTAATTACAGTATATCTTCTTTAATATATTCTGAGGGTAGAAAAATGTGCATTTTAAGAATATTAATAGTAAATGGGTAATTGTGTCGTATCGTTAGCAAATAAAATGATCATTACATCACTTTCATCATCATTACTTTGTATTAAGAGCATGCACATTAGTTTGTGCGTATCCAACCCAATCTTCCTAATGTATACCCTTTCGTTGCGAAATACAATACCAATGTTAGTTCCTACGTAGAACAATATTCTGCTGTTGCCTAATTTAATCTACAAAAGCTGAAAAAGTCTAGTAAATATTTCGTATTCTAATACTATCAGTAATTATGTATTCATAATAATAATGATGTATGTTGCATTTACAAGAATTATTATGCCAAAGATGGTGATTATGGTAAGGTCTATTTAGGATCGTCGACTTAATCTCATCAGGGAAATAATATGATGTTAATAATCTTTAGCGTGGTGAGATTAATGTAGGGGATTAGTAGAAGTTTGATGTGACGGCTGATGGTCGGCGGCACAAAGATGAGTCAAGTTAGCGGCTGACAAGCAGAAAAGAGCATTTTGTTACGGTGAAGAGTTGAGGAGCAGCAGGCGGGCTCATAACATGACTCCAGCACACAATATACAAACCCATTCAATAAATCCATTTGCTTCTTCTTCGTATAGTCCATTGCTTATTGTCTTGTCTCTTCAAATAGATACAGGTGAGTGAGCTACCCTTTCCTTCATCGTTCATCTCTACATTAGGCTTGAGTATCAGTTAAGAATACTTAGATATTTTTATTATATTTGTATTGTACACAAGCTCGTCTTATTATTTATGTGCGCATATGCATAATTTATTTGTACAGATATCACAAAACATTACATAACAAAATGATTTTGCTCCGGTTTCGTCTCAAGTCTTTATCTACTCCTACGTTTTGTTATCATTACTTCGATGTACTGCACAATACCATATTTTATATGAGATATGACTAATCTATTAATATCTAATATGCATTATGATAGGTAACAAAAGAGATGTATGAATATCTTCATTCCTTTCCTGTACTAAATATGTTCACAACTTCCAAACGAAGGAGCTATGTATAAGAATATACAATTTTAATACCGATATCAAAACGTTCATTTATCCTGAATAACTATGTTAATCAAAAGAAAGAGGTACCCGCATAACGAAGGAGGATTTTAATAGAAAGCTGATACCTATAGCAGAAGCAGAAGCATAAAGTAATTGTAACAGTCTCATGATCACAAGGAATGTTTTCATAGAATCATATTTCTGTACTTGTTCTGACTTTTTATGGGCTCGATCACCTACCGAGCTTTTGTGAAAAGAATTTTGGTCGAATTTGTGTATTTTGTTAGTTATTAGTATCAGATTCTTTGCAAATCATATAGTATCTGTATATCTGGCTATAATAAATCTTGTTGTATCATACATAGGTAGCTTATTAGTTGGTTGCTATTAAATGATAAGAAATGTTGAGGTTGAGTTAACCTCATTTCTTCAAAACAACCGTTGTATTTTAACCCATTATGTCTTAAACCATATTATTAGGTAAAGATAAAGCATATGCAGACTACATGTGTACATTTTGGTAATATGTACATTACACAGTTTGCGGCTTTTTTGGAAGGAAACTTACATAATATGTCAAATAGATCCACCGACGCAATGTTGTAAAGCGGTTTAAATAGAAGATCGTAGTGCCCAGTGGAACAGTGGGAGTTCTTGGTTTGTAGATCAACTAAAATCAAACAAAACCACATGAAAGGAAGGGAAACCCCTTAAACTTGAAATAAAAAGGTGGATAGTTACGAGTTCCGCTATTTACATGCTTTTGTAGAAATTACCATCATAATATGTATGTACAAGATATCTAACTATAATATAATCAGGAATATAGATCAATTAAAATATAGTATTATCATTATCAGTATAACACTGCATTCGATGTCTCATACAGAACATGTAAGTATGCGTGGGTTATTAAATGCTTTCTAGAAAGTGTGTAACTTTTGTATTATATATATTCTACCTACTATACATAACAGTAACAACTGTACAAAGGTAGATACCTTCCTAAACTAAAATACTTAAGATCTATTAGTAGATAAATCATAAGTCATGGCTATGTTTTGTGGTTCCAAACTGTATAATGTATGTTAGCGATAAGTATCCTAATCATTGTAAAAGAGATGTCATGTCGTCAAAAATAATAGAAGATAATAAAATATCATTTCAATTTGTCTATGCATAGTGTACTATAGTACTACCTTCCTAAAATTACACAAACATTGGTTCATATATCGGTATATGATCATTGAGACAAAGTTATGCATAAATATCTTTACATAGGCTAACTATAATACTGTGGTGAATACGTAAGTTAAAAGTTTGTAACTGCTTAGGCCAGGCAATGAGAAATAAAATCTGCATGATGTCCTGTCTTTTCTTATCTGAATTCAGCTGTTAATTTTGAGTTGGTGGGATGTAATAGGCTAATGTTTGTAGTTTGTATGTCTCTGAACGTATGTAAATTCTTTCGTGTGAACTGCAAAGCAAGCAAATGCCAATGTAAAGTGGTACTGATACGATACTCGCTGATAAAAAGTGAAGGTGTCGAAAGTATCTGTCTATCTAACCCTATCAGTGAACCTACAGACAACGAAAAGTATCTTTCTTGCCTTGCCTTGCCTACCCACCAAATTAACACACTCACAGGGTCCAATGTATTTATTCTTATAAGATAGACAGAGTCATGTCATGATTGTAATTGAAAAGGTGGGATCGGAATGCAATGCTACGAAATGCTATGCTGTGCTATCAATACCCAATCCAACGTAAAATATGACGATGATGATGTAAAATGGGAAACTATGTCTGTAATGTAATAAATATGAATCAGCAATATAATATAATATTTTCCCAATTGACATAGCTACACATCTGTTAAGTACTGATATCCGACCGAAGGGAGTGTTCTATATATCTAGGTATTTACTTTCGTTGACTTCACAAAGCATTCAAGTACACATACAGCAGGAACCTTATTATATTATTGAAATCTGAATGGGAAATTCTTGCCGACTAACTTGGTCGATTGGCTTGTCAGGAATTTCTTCTACCTGGTGTGCTCTGTGTCTATCGTTATGTCTCAATTCCAATTGAAATACAATAAGGGAATGCTTTTCCTCTGGTGTGAGTGCGATTTGATAGGTGGATACATTTCCTGCACATATCTGTCATAGGCAAGAAAATCTATTAATCAGATACTTAGACCAATATTTTTAACACCATTATCCTTAGTACTACATGCCCAGTATACAGTACCACAAATGCATATCCATACTGTCTGTACGTTACCTACCTGTATTTCTAATTTGGGAAATATTGTTATATGGGAAACATTTTGTAAGGCGGAGTCTAGCAAATTGTCATATATGCTGTTTTTAATACACCTTGGGGAAGTATATTATTTTATATCGTAGCCAAATCCTAAAACACGCTTTTGGTTAGTCAATTTTTATCGTTTAGCGAACAACTTAATATCTTATGCAATGCAAACCCATAGGTATTCAGAAATCAATACAATATGTTATATCTGCAATACATTTGGTACCTCATATACATAACATTTTATGAGTATTGATATTTTGATTTTCAAGGTTAAAGGTGAGTATTTTGTAGTGTTATGTCTAATTAAGACTACTACGTATAACGTAGTCAATTTGATAAAGTAAAAAAATCAAAAAAAAAGAAATGAGGTAACATCTTTGTGCATCGAAGTTGTTGTAATTAAGCAAAATAGCTCATTCTAGATGACACACATAAACATTTTAACTGTGTCTCTTGGTTTAATCTGGCTGCCAGACTATGACATAATTAAGCATATACTGTACGTGTGAACCCCGTCATGTAGCATTAACTTATAACTTTCAATGCTTCAGTGTATCCATGCACAAAGAATGATGATATCTGAAAATAATAAGAATTGCATAGTTTATTTATGATATAGAAAACAATATAATGTGTTATTGCCTATATCAATGAGTACCGTATTTATTTAGTGAAGTTATATAACATAGTGTGATAATTTTATTGAAAAAAGAAAGGTTCGTTGAATGCTGACGACTGTATTGCATTGCATTTATAGGAAAATGAAGTGTTCTGGTCTGGTTAAGTGATGTGATGTGATGGGAGTTTTTAGTGAAAAGACAAGTTGAAATGGGAGAGAATTGGATGGACAGGGACACAATGGATTACAAAATCCCATGAATGATATATGGATTGTGTGTATTATTATTTATTTATATTGTTATTATGTAACTCTGTATTTATCTATCCTTAATATGAAAGACTGAATAATTGCTTTGTATTCTATGAACAACAAGACAAGAAGGATAGGGACTGTATAAGAATGAGGCTAGATAGATAAAGAGATGCAGTAACTATTCTTTATATAGTTTTATTTATGTATATGAGATGTGATATTATGGTCACCTGCAATTAAGACATTCGTGGCTTGCCTTTTCACACCATTTATTACACACCTATTGCCTCTTTGTCCGCTGGGCTGTCAATGAGAACAGCAGTGGGTCTCTCCTTGTCTCTATCTATCAGTTACTGACATTAGGCGCTATTATTACACATTTATTATCATTATCACCTCAGCTAACACAACAACAATACCACCGCCATCCCTTTCATTCCAATAGTTTACTACAGCTCTTAACTAGAATTACAATATTCCTTCTTGTCTACTATAGTATAAGTATATAAATTATTATAATATTACACTACGTGTAATGACTTACCATTTCATAGTGTGCACAATTACTAGATCCAGCGTTTACATTATCATATTATTATCACAAATAATTTAGTTATTCAATGCAATTATAATAGTGCTGGTCATCTACCACATTTCCATAACCCTTCTACTCTTATCATTAAAGAATTAAAATGTCCGTTGTCGAACATACATGTAATTTTTATGACTATATCTAATCTACCTACTTTAGCAGATTTAATGCTTAATTCGGTGAATTACATAATTTATAGCTCAGGGAATCAAATGACTGTACTGTACTTTACAGCAAAACATAATAAAGCGCTAATAATATTTTTGGACTGATTTTGTATAATAAATATGTGGTTTTCATAAGCAAACTCAGATGAAATGGAAGATTGGGTTGGTACTTATAGTACAACACTAAATTGTGTGCAATAGTTACGACTGATCCACAAGACCAATTATTTGTAGATGAAAAATAATAATGTTGTTTAAATTGTAGAGGAGGAAGTGTTAAGATAGAACTTAACCCCACATGAGGCACACATTAAAGGACACCTCTACCATTATTTTAGATCAGAGCTCTAAGGGTTGTTGTAAACATATTAAGTGTAACACTGACTAATATCTCATTCTATCTAACTATGTATTAACTATCACTTAGTATATTACATATACACCTACCTGTGCATATATATCTTTTCTACTGATATAGCATTATTTTGTAATAAGATCGCACACACGATTAAAGTACAGTTTTCATTGCTGTTAACAAGAACTTAACAACTACTTAGATGTAGGTGTATTATGTAAGTATGCAAGTAAGTAGGTGCGTGGCTAAAATTCCTAAGAGCATGATGTGATCCGGTAATTGGTAATGAGACAGATCCCCTCCATGCATATATGTGATGTATTAGTAATATGTAATTCACCGTCAGATCCTACACCATACAAATCACTCGATTGAGAATAATTCCGACAAGTTGGTAATCTGTAAATAAAAGGATGTCTACCTTATACACTTACAAATAAGCATTTGTATGTAATACTTGCCTCGGACAGTATAAATACTACGTAGGTACTTATTTATGTATTCTGTGGTTGGTCGGCATAAGTAGTAAGGATGATAATATCCTGCTGGACTAATTTAAAGCTGCAGGACATTATAGAACACAAGGATTGTTTAATGGCTATTATTACATAAGACGGTAACAAAACAAGGGACCCATGGTGTTTGTGGTGGAACATTGTTGTTGTACTTTACTTTATTATATGTAATAGTAATATGATTTAACGAAGTAGTAGATATTATACGTATTGTTAGGATTGAGGGAGTGTGATGCGAACCATTCTCATCTCATTAGAGATATTTAGGGAAGTATGTGAGTAGGTAGAAGAGATGTGTTTATGTGTGTTAAGTCAAATCAGACAGTCAGTTAGTGAGTCAAGTGCAGTGCTTATGGCTAATAAAATCCTGTTATTACAAAGTGGATAATGCTCTGATATTTTTCACTTGCCTTCCTTCCTCTTGTCTTGTATTGTCTGTCTGCCGTGGTGTTACTCGGATTGGCTTGGCTTACTCTGCCCTGGGAGTATATCATTAAATTGTCCATTACACAGTAGAGAGCCTTCCTTCATTTGACAAGATTAATTCTTAACGTTGAATTCATCATCACACCCTTTCGGGTTACTCATATCCGTCAGTCCACCCGTCCATACTCAACATAAATCTCTAATTGTTAGCAGTCGACAGCAAACGAAAATATCTATTGATTGTCTATGTATTCAAATTACATTAGGGTTTAGGATATACTGATACTGTTGAGTATGTAGCTTAAATACTAGTCAATAAGCATAAAATACATAGTAAAAATCTACATTTTATTTTCTGCACAAGGAAATAGGACAGCAATTATATGTCTTAATTAACAACTTATGTATTACAGCGTTTGCACACTTTGGAAACTGATATTTGTACGTGTGCGTAACATAAGAAAGTAAAAGCGCTTAAATAAATAATTCTACTTGCCTATGCAATTGCATAATAGGAAAGTAGAATTGTCATGAAACAATAAGAGGAAAGTATATCTGTACGCAGTGAGAATGAAGGCTACTTCAGTAACAAATTTCCTTCCCTTCGTCCTGACATCCTGTAATTTAACGATCAAACCTAGAAAGATGAAGAGGATTATTGGTGTAGTATGTTACCCGAATCACTAACTTGCATCATTTCACTCTACTTACAATCTCCGTCCATCATCTCATCTCATTACATACATACATACATTGCTGTATTCACATACATACAACAAAATGTATAGCATAAGGTACAGATACCATACAACATAATGCCACGAATTCATATTCTTCGTTAAGTGTAGTACTCTCAAGTTAGTAGGTGTGAATTATTATGTATTTTATCAATCCGTGTCTGCATGTCTGACCTGGCGCCTTTGCTTTATCATTTTCTCTGTAACAAAAGCTTCTGCTCGTCTTTACCTCCGCCACTCATCCATCAAGATTTACAGAATAATAGTAAGTACTTCTTAGATACGTTAGAGCGTTAGTTAAGTAGAATGTTCACTTCAAAACGCTAGGTATTACAGATAATGATACAACTGCTAGTATAATTGCTAACGCTTAGGATTAAACGATGTCTTCTATTACTACAAACTATAGTAGTATAACTGTAGGTAATATTATGCTCACAACAAAATATTTAACATTTATTCCATATAATATGATACCCAAATTGACTGTGTAATGTAAACTACTTAATATATACCAATATTCTTGCATAGCAAAGTTATTTAGCCATTATTGGAGCTAATGTGTCTAAGTTTGAAGGAATGAATTCCATGCAAATTCAATTATTCAAGTTAAAGTCACCAAGCGGAAGGATCTCTCTCCTAATTAAAGATAAGGTATAAAGGTGCTAACCTGACTGAAGGTAGCACTAAATAGTTGAATCCTATTTATCGTCAATTCAAAACAATAAATTCTCACGTTCCTAACCAAAACTCCATTGTCATTGCACTTCTCATCAATTTTACCTTATTATTAGCATTATTGTATACATAAGTATTCTACACTTCATACCAAATTATTCTTTAGTCATAAGTTATGACATAACGCAGGCCACTTTCAACTTTTGTAGCATTATTTTTACTCAACAATTAATGCTCGGCATACCTAACGATTCAATTCCTTACTGCATGCCAATGGTCAATGTTTAATGTACGTAAAATAGATCATCTTTGAATAATACAATATCATATTCATATTGGATATGACTAAGGAAAGAAAGGGTTATGTTAATCAAAGCGAGACGTGGAAAGCAATAGTATCATTTGTTGTAATTTTATCTTTCTGCACAACATGCTTCACACTTTTCTTGGTAATCCCTGTCGGTACTTTGCATTTAAATAGATGTTCCATGAGATGCCTCATTATTTTTAGTGGGGGAATCCAAGCGAATCTGGATCTTGTTCAACTTATGCATTTCTTGTGACCATAGTCCATATAAAGCGTAAAATGCCGACACGATGAGAAAACCAACAAAAGAAAATAGTAATAATGCTACTGCTTCCTACATATCCCTTTCTTGCTGATACATTATTGCAATGTAACTTCAAATATAACATCGTGTCGAATTGATGGTGCATTAATAAAAAAATGTATGATGTATCTATACCTATATACAGAAACTATTAATATAGCGTAGTGTGATAATTTATAGGCCTGTTTCCTTTGGAATTGCAAGGTATTTGAATATTAGAAACATAAGTTACTGATGAAGTTGCCAAATTCTTAAACACTATTACCAAGGAAAATTATCGTATAAATATGAATGCAAATGTATCTATACGCGTATGTAATCTAGTATATGTATGTTCTAAATGAACTATACGCATCAGAAAAAATGTGCTTGCTTTGAGTTTGATATGAAGTTTTAGTAGAAATAATATATTTCTAATAATTCACAGTAATGTAAATTTTCATGGTGTGTGTGTGTCAGATTTATGTTCTATTATTTTCTATATTCCCATACAACACAACTACATACCTAACCTTATTGTGCAGTAAGTCCCAATTGGATAAAATAGTGTAATACTCTGGCTATGCGTGTGAGAAGGGAAGACTGAAGATGTGTCTCATTCACTCACTTCACTCAAATTAATTACTTGCTGTTTTTGTGGTGCTCACAAGAAAGGATTCCTCCTCGCACTTACATTTAAACACATAGTACAGTAATTGCCTACACTAATGCGACTATACATATATAAGACCGTCTTCCACTCTTCATGTATCCCATAATACTGATAAGTGTAGTACAGTGCCTTATAGCTTGCCGTGAAGAAGAGTTCATTATGTGATGGTTATGTAGCATTGATCTTGTTCTATAATAGCAATAGCTATAAGTATACCTATGTAAGTACCTGTAGACTTTAAACGAATAGCATTTAAATCTACTGAGAGATATGCCTAATGTATGTCATTATTGCTTTAGGTAGTCAGCTACTATGATGTAAGTAAGTGAAGTAGTGAGCATTAAGTGTGCCTGGAAGCCAAAGAAACACAAAGCAACAGAGACTTAACACTCATAATATTCCTTCTTGTCATAATTCAACACCAAGCCAAAATTAGTAGATTCATATAGTAACTATAATGTAGATATGGATGCTGAATCTTTGCTTTAGGGTGTAATATGAATGCATATAATATGTAAAAACAATATAAGATACACAGTTTATAAAGTTATAGTAATATATTATGCATAATATACGTAATAGGTATGTATATGAGGAAAAGGATTGAGATGTCTTGTATTTCCCGATCTCCTTCATCTGATCTCATCTTCTTCACACTTTGTGAACTATCATTCACACTTGTAGCTCTTTTGTGTAACACCCGAAAGCCACTTATGCACATTAGAGCAACTCTATTAACTGTTCACTACGGCAGCCGCATCTTCTATGAGCTTGGAGTTTAGTCGCTCACTCGGATTATCCATTAGCTTAGTATAGCTACTACTAACTAATGATAAGTAAACTACTAATGCATTACAAGTACAAGGTAGTTCATATTCATACACATAGCATTTTATGTACCTATATAGAGAAGCTTATTAGCGACTTGAGTTGTCTTGACTCGCTTACATTAACTTAACTCGCAGCTTAGTTTTTGCTTAATAACATTGTGCAATTAACGCTTTGCTTATTATGCCTCACTACTATTACACTCCACCGCACTGCACCACCTCATCTTAAAATCCATACTAGGTATACAATATTTTGTCTAGTCTACCAACAAGGTAATTTAAACTGAATGTGCGTTTGATTTTATTCCTATAATGTAGCTTACGTGGTAGCTACATGTCACAGACTGGCAGACCAATAAAGTCGAAAGCCAATAGTCCAAATCTTACTGAACCTTTTACAATAGAATTGAAGGCTACAACCTGATTGTGAGCTTAAATAATACAAGAACATATTTATATGTAAATATAATTGTTCCGTAATCAAAAAGTGTTTTTAATGTGCTACTATAATATGTATTGTGTAATCTAGCTGGCGACCACTTAATTTTATAATTTTTTAAAAATAATATGGATTTTCAAATCAAAGTATATCCTCATTTACTCGATAAGAATTAACCAAGTGGTAGAGCTAAATAGTACCTCTAAAACTAACAGTTTTATTGGTGAAAATAGTATTAATGACAAATTAGGGCCATAAAGTACTGAATTCTCCCAAAATATCCCATGTCCCCATGTTTGGGGTAAACTGAGATTCATACTTGGATTTCTTACGTTAACAGCTTTTCAACGATACTCCACTTTTCATATGTTTCAATTTAAAAAATAAGTGGGCGCGGTCAGAACTCCATGGGGGTATGGCCGATTTGGCTCAAACGCTATTACAATTCTTTCTTATAACCTACTCTTTCAACTTCTGAAAACAAAATTCAAAAAATTTAAACCGTTCGAGAGTTACAGTCAGTCTTCTCAGACGGAAAGATACATGGACAGACAGACAGCTCGGGCATTCCCATAACGTGGTTTCTCAACCACTTAATAAACTTCTTAATTTAAGAAGGACCCTCTGCCAAATAGATCTCCTGGTCTGTGGCCGTTATATGTTATACATGTAATAATATATGGAGTCTGGCTCATTTATCTTTCGACTTTGACTAACGAAATCATTAGTGTAGAAACGGAAAACAAAAGATGGAGAAGCTCACATTCCAGGTGAAGTGTAGATTATAATATTATAACAGACAGATCAGTTCATGTCATAGTCATCATGAATGATCCATCTCATTCAGTCTCCCTTCTATTATATCTCTATTATATTGTATTATCTTAATCATTAGCATTGTGACTTGTTCATCTACTTACCATTAGATTAGCCTTATAAAGTATAATGCACCTAATACAAGTACCTACGTAGAATAGTTACAGAAAATACTCTGTAGTTACCTAAGTATATTACTAGTTCCTTTGCTTGCTTTATTGGTGTTATCTAGTTAAGTTAGGTAGCATTAGTATATAAGTAAAGAACGGACTACGGACGGAAGGTAGACGAAAGAAAATGATGAGCTGAACAGGATTGATGAACATTTCACGGGCGACAGACTAGACAAGGCAGCCGAGGCAACAGACAAGACACATTCGTCTTTAGAGAGGCCATGCTGCTTCCCTCTGCGCTTTTTACGCACAAGTGACTTTTTATTAGTACACATTATGTATTATGTAGGTAGGTAGGTAGGTAGGTGATTCTTTATTGTGCTTCTCAGAAAATAATTCCATATACACAAAGCTTTTATATA
>JAQFYC010002627.1:0-24556 GCA_034694165.1 Tomocerus mixtus | reverse complement strand
TACATAGTAAGTAATATCTTTAAAGGAACATTAAATGCTTTTGACAACGCTCTTTTTATTACATGCAGAATCCCATATTTTTCTATTTTCTATAGTTTCGGCGTGAATATTTTCTTTTTACTACAGTCGACACCGAAACATACACTACAATAGAATTAGCGAAGCAATATAAGTACATACATTTATGCAGTAATGTATTACTTACGTTATACTTCACTTTATACATCATAAGCACTCTATTGTGTATTCATTTATGGTATAAGAAATAAAATACAATAGAAGCCTTTTGGCAATTTTTTATTTGCAAGAGTGCGACGCGAAATATTGGCGAATATTCTTTGATATATTGCACTCTTCACTTATTTTCATTTTGCGCACAATAGGAACATTTATTTCCATATAGAAAGAGGGAAAGTAAAAAAGCAGCGAGCTAGCAGCCAGCCGTCTTTTCGTGTCAAATAAAAAATGTAGTTGATTGAAATGTGTAGCGTTGCGTTGCGTTGAGTTTTATGATAGCCCAAATGAAAATATTGTAGTTAAGAGGAAAATGTTTACCATTCTGTTCATTCCGGGCACATCTAGAGTCATGTATGTTATGGGATTGTTTTATTCATCAATAGACTTTTATATAGCGTTGAGTTATACGCTATATTGTGAAGGAATTGGAATTCAGTGGCATGGCGATGGCATGACACATACATCGAGGAAAAAAATACATAACACAAACCTTGTAATATTTAGTGAAGTAAAGTATACTTATCGTACATTCTATTATACTACATACAGCAACTACTACATTTAATATAATATTAGTTACATGCATACTGTATACATACATACTTATTTTCCTATACGTCTCACATAAATATGTACAAATATATTGAGAGTTGTGAACCATTTCACTTCACATCACATCACAATACAATTCGCACATTTTCTCTGAAAAGGGCCACGAAGGAACTCAATCGGGCTTACCCTGGCCTGGGTTGCTCTAGTCTAGTTTAGATTGGCAGTAGGAATTTCTATTGGGCCATCACATAAGATTTTATAGGACCATTTCTATTTTACGAGTTCATGCGAAGGTAGGAGCAATGCCTATTAGATTTATGTACTCAGAAATGTAAGTATGGAATTAGTATGGAACTCGCTATCCAATTCGTTCGACTCACTTCAAGACACTGAAGGCTCCTTTTTCCCACTCCCTTTGACTTATTCCTCCAAAATCTAAAACCGACCGTTTTATTTACGTCATTTATCAATTAGCTAACTTATTTAGCAAGTTTTTCCTTCGCGGTACCTATAACTAGGGCTATAAAACAAGATTTATAACATTTAGCCTCGTATAAGTATCACAGCCTCCATAAACTTAAGTCCATATACATACTAGTAGTCCTTAAATATTTATATCCCAGTCCAAAACAGTAGGCAGCATGGAAATTAAATATTAACTAAGGTTTTAATAGTAACTAGATGTCTGTTAGATGTGGATTTAAGTTAAAAAATATGATATTCATTCCAATTCGTCTCACTCACATTACTTTTGCATATATGCACAGAATAGGTACGACTAAAAGTTATGTACTAGGATGCAATGCTCACCAAGACGTCCTTCAGTGTCCTTTCATTCATTAACTGTGACAACGCAGATTATTATTGCAATGCTATTCCCACAGGCAATCCAAATTCTGACTTATACATTTGTCCGTCCCGTGTAGTCTCACTATACTGCCTTGTCTACTAAATATTACACTAAATCCTACTAAATTAAACAGCAAACACAATTCGCCATACATTTCAATGCTAGAAGCATCCATCTCACAATAAAACATAAAATAAGCGTCCCTGTAATAATGTTTAGTTAACTAAACTAGTAACTAACCACACGAAACTGCTACGAAACCACTCTTCTGTTCATTTCATCTCCATGCAGCGTGGCATGGAATCGCTAACAAAAATATACTTTTATACGCACACTATAACAATAACTTATATTATTAGATATGCATTTTTAACATAAGGTACAAGGTATAAATTTTATGTATGTTCCCCATGTATTTTTATAAGATAAATATAAATATATGTATAAGATATAAATTTTTATAAGCTCAGCAATGCTGTCAGGTCAGTGTACATAGATAAAGCATCATTTATTTATATAGGTATAAAAATAGTTTACTTCCTCTCCCAAAAGCAACATTTTATGTATTAAGCACCTACTATAACTAGTTATTTTCCAACGTGCTCTTTCGTATCTCAGATAGATAGGTAAGATACACGATGAAATACACGGGAGAAGTAATATCGAATTTTACATAAGACTTACATAAGTAATGTATCCTTCTGTACTATTACCTATTATATTGCCTATGAATAACTTTTACATGTTTATACAGTCGTTAAATCTTTAAGTTCATTCTTGATTTACATTGACAAACCACAAGTGTCGTTTCATTATGGCTTTTGGGTTTCAGTGAAATCAAGGGCACTGGCTAAAGCAACCGACATGCTATACTTAATAGTAGTAAGTACAATTATCTAGATATTAGGTACGTAATGTAATGTAATAATGAGGTTTGGAAATAGCTTTTCATATTCTTTAGAGTACGTAAATACTTAAGTGCTCAATTTATTGGTCAAGTACAGAAATAGTTGGGGTTGGCAACAATCAGCTAAATAAATTGGGGAACAATTGGGAAACTGTATCATTTAATATGACAGTGACAGAACCTACTGACTTTGAAAGTTGCTAAGTGTCGCAGCATGTTGATTGCACAATAATCCATACCTTAAAATAAATTGTTATGCTAAGATTTTGATTGTTATTTCCTTGAATTTATTTAAATACAACTAATAACATTACTTACGTTATGCGTAGGTGATAATTAATATACTGATAGCTGTACTTGAGCAGTAGTCTAATTCACACGTCCATATTTTAATTTCATGCACTTTTAAGTAAAGGAAATGCGTCAATTGCAAATTGGTGACGGTCTGTTACGTTACTTTATGTCGATTCGTCTTTATGAACGGTTTCTAAGAAGCAGACTAACTTTTTGTGTACAGTGTGAACTATAAAATACAATACCTGACTGCATAAGTATTTTAAAGATTGAATCATGCACCCTCCTTAGCTAAATGTTCATTACACATGAATTGCAATGCTGGTGCAAAATCAATGTAGGGGTATTATACTTATTGTTACGAGATTTGATACATAGAGTGTATTCTATTGTTTTTATCTGTGTAAATGTAAATTACATGGAAAATTGATAGTCATTGACGGAATGAAAGGTTTCTCAATCAAAGTAATTTTTTGCTTAAATCATTTCCTAATATATTTTATACAATAGTTCTCTTTAGTTTGGGTTTTGTATTTTATTTCAATTGTCTAATGGCCAAAACCTTAGATTCTTGAATTCTTGCTCATAATTAAATTGGATACCAACTCGTAACTTTATTAGATAATTATTTAATGTTCCATCTTAAAGGAGAAATGACAAGATGAAAATTGTTCATTGTTAGGAAACTCTTCTGTTGTAATATTATAGCTACCCCAAGAAGCAACAGCAAATTGGATTATTTATGGAGATTTTTTTTGGATTCAATGATGATAGCTCACGGCTCCCATAATCCTGCATTTCAGTTAATTCTGTGTAGTGGAGATATTGAATAGGGTGATATAATCATTTTATTATAATATAAATGAATGTCCTTCTTGCAAACAAAGTGTCAAATATTAAAGTTTATTTCCATTGTAAAGGAAAGGCAGCAGAGCCGAACTTTTAATGCAAAAACAACACTCTTGTGTATTTAATAGTTTATGTAGTGTTAGTGTTGTGTGAGTATTTTATTTTTATATCTATTCATGAATGTTTGTATTTCGTATAACATGTACCTAAAGTTTAATGTATGTTATGTGTTTGCGAGAGTGTGACAGTCTATTGCAGTAAATCTCATTTCTTCTTTAGTTACGGTTGTCTTGTGTTGGTCCTCTCTGTCTCTTAACATGTTGTTGCTCCAAGTCTTTTAGTGAGGTAATGTACTGAAACTAAACTTGCATGAAATCAACAACTGTCTCGACGAATGAAGCTTTTATAAACTACAAGTAAAGTAAGGTTACACTATTATAGTTGCTTACTTGCATGCATGTTGTCAATCTCCACTGCTGCAATGCAAAATGCAAAATGCAACAGAAGTTTACTTACACGACATATTATATGTAATGCATTTATGTATTTACATATTGAGTGTAGATTTGTGGTGTTATGTTAGGTACAGTACACGTAAGCAAATAGTTATTGTCCTAGGTAGTATTTTATGTACATATTTAAAGCAAACTCATTTTGACTTTAGGACCTCCACAAAATCCCAAAGCGTTGCACTCGATACCTCTATGCAATTCATTTTGGTTGCATTGCGCCCACAAATTCTGCAGTTGTCCTTGACATAATAAAAGATTAAAAATTATCAATGAAACCTATGCAGAATTAAATGTACAATACTCCTGCCTACGTACACAAACACAAGTTTATTTTATTCCAAAGATATGTTAGTTTGCAGTGGGTTTACAGCTACAGCTACTCTTGAATTCATGAAACTTTAGCCTACATATCACCTACAGAGATAAAGTGCCGCATTCATCAGAGTGAGTGACTAATAATATGTAACTTAAGGTTATATAATAAATATTATGATTGCCTTCAGCCTTACACGATATAAGCTTTTGGAATTTAATACAATAGTGTGGGATTTTACGGAGCACAAAGTTAATAATTTAGTTTCAATGTAAACAGTGCTGCTGAAACTGAGGTCGTCTTTTGGAAACTAATCTGAAGGGAAGTAATTGCATCCCATATAGGTATTCATATTTGGTCGAGCCCATTAGATGAGGTGCTTTTAGTGCTTTTAGTACACAGAATAACTTTTTTTGGCAATTAAAATAAGTTGAAGCCGGATGTATGCACAATTTTCAGAAATAATTAGTAAATGAGATCTCCCTCTCCATTTGTTAACAACATTAATATTTTTAATATTCTAACTTTTATTTAGGAGAATGTTTTATTTGTGTAGCAGTACCTCTCTCATCTTAATTAATTTCATGCTAATTCGTAAATATATAGTTACTTACGTATACATGCAGCTTTTGGCTTATTAGCGGTGCAGAGAAACATTATATTGACTTTTAGTTAGTATAGGTAGGTATGTACACTTACTAGTCAAATTGTTATGCAGTAGGATGTACGTAGGTACCAATTTCCATGCCTCATCAGATTTATTTATCTGTCATGCACTTCATGTTCTTTGAATCCAAATTGTCAAACAGTTCCACTGCCAAGGAAAATAGAATTAACATTTAAATTGCAGATTTTATACCTACTTCTATCCTGTCATGCTAAACTAACGTACAACATGTGCACATATTTTAGTACCTACCTAGATATTTGCTTTTCAAAGGATTTAATTATTGTGCTAGAATAATTAATGATTTCAAGAATAATGAATAATATTGTGAAATGGCAATTGTCCTGGCTCTAGTTCCCATATTGTAGCTCACAGTTATCCAGTTGAGAATTTATTGCCACTTGAATCGGAGTTAAAAGGCATAAGCTCTTACATATTCTAAAACTAGAATATCTTAAGTAGGTGGTACTAAATACTTACGTGCTTTTATTCGGAACTCAGGCTTTTGCATAGAATATAGATCCCTTTTGCTCTTACCCGTAGATATTATATGGGCTTTTGAGTTCGTCTGCTGAAATATTACGCATTATACTTACCTTCTCGAATTTAAATTCCTTTATTATCATAATATTGCAGCATTTCGGATAAAATATCATGCAAATATATCATACAAAATCACAATCTAGTACATGCATTATAATAAATATATCATTCACATCAGCATTAATAATCTAATTCTGTACTCTCCAACCTGTGCTCTGGAAAGTACGCCATTATTTTATAGTAATGAGCAGTATATACTACATACATTGGAAATTGGGGAGAAAAGTGTGCATGGTTTACTTTATCGTGAAAGCATGGACCTCAAACGGAAAGGACGATCCAGATCCTTCCTTGTCTTTATTGCCGGTGTTTAGAAAGTAGTTTAGCAATGGGTGTGCTCTGGGCTTAATTAAAAGAGTTTGAAGCTCTGTAATTTCTAGATTGGATAAGAGGGCTTTGTACCCGGGTTGTCTTTTTATCCAAAATAGTTTGTGTGCCGAGCCCAAACAGGCACAACCTACTTATTATAAAATATATAGTAAAGCTAAAGCTACTATCCTATTGCTATTTCTGTAGGAGTCGGCATAAATGGGATTTTAAGTAGGTATACTTAAAAGCTTTGCATCAAAACTCTTTTATCTTTTATAGTCATCCCATACCTACACTGTAAAACTTATTGGCATTCTGCGTAATGCACTATTAATTAATACTTTGTAGCAAACTGCCCAAAGTTTTCATTTAATGTACTGCACTAGTACTCTGGGCACTAAATGAATTTGGAGTGTAAAACTTTATAGGTACCTTTTGCCAGTGACTATTTAGTTAGCTTAACCAATTACCCCAGGAAAACATTATATCTCAAGTTAATGCACCAACTATTTGCCTGTAAATGACACTTCTACTATCTATGTACATAGAAACAATGTACCTGCATATAATTGGATTATTTTAACTTGATGTAGTATATCCTACATTTTTTACACTGCCTCTTATGTATGCAGATTGGACTTGAAGGGTCTACTTTTGCTTATAGTCTAATTTATATTTAAACAATAATTTTGACTGAAATATACAATATACTTATGTATAATGTAAAAAAGAAGTTCTTTGAAAAAGGTTTAAATTGACCAATGTACGTGAATGGTAACTAATGGGTGTTACTTTACCATGCATACTAAATAACCATTTACAACCAAATGGTGAAGAATTATACATACATAGAATTACATTCTATGTATATTGTACTACATTACATAGTACTTACTTATATAATTCATTATACAATTGCCTAATGAGAAAATGAGATTGTACGTTTGCGTACTTTGGAATGGAAAGTGTAATAATATATTGCAATGAAGGGATATTGGGTTGCAAATTAATGCTGTTAGATTTGTTTTTAGTATCCATTATTACGTGAAGGCAATTAGCTTTGAAATGTGGAGGAAAATGAATTTATCTGAAATACAACCCGCCCTGGCATTTCATAGAATACACAGACCATAAATATTCTATGCGAATGCGAAGGTACATGGAGTCAATGCTGAAGTTGAATTACCTAAATAGTACTATGGAATAGACCCAGAGATGATAGTACATAGTAAACTAAAACCAAATCTGGTTTATGGTTACCCCACTCAAAAAGTGAAGCTTTGATCTTGATTTAAAGTTGACTGGGTGAGTAAAGTATTGAGACTGCAGGCCAGCGCCAGCACCAGAATAAAAATAAAGTTTCATTTGTAGTAGAGAGAGAATTGTAAATACAATACAAATACATAGCACAAACGTTGTGTGAATAGTAGTGGTGGATGTTTTATTAAGACAAACTGCGGAAATGGAATGATTAATGTTTTTCTACTATGGCCATGCTTATTTATATTTCATAAATACGTAAGATACAAGGAAATTGGGACAACAAAGATACGTAATGTAATAATACATTGAAAACTATAGCTCTTTCTTTTCTTGGACAAGGACTACATTTCATTGTCAAAGGACCAAACTTAAAAAAGAGTTTGGATAACATAACAGAGAGAAAGAGAGAACCCTTCCACTCTAAAACTCTTCTTCTGTCTACTGTCTACGTCACTACTGATTTGTAGGCTTCTTGTTTCGCAATTGAAAATTGCATTGCAATGCTTTTATATACTTTAGTACAGAACAGGTAGAGGAATTCATTATTTACTGTTCTTGCATTGCCTTTATGGATTATTTCACTCAAACTCAGCTGCCATTTTCTTCACACTACTACCGCAATGCACTGAAAAATACTAAATCACCCATTTATATGAATACCTAAATGGCCTTGTAGCAAATACCTGTAGACTTCCAAACATCCAGCCCACAGAAAAATAAAAGATATGCCATAATTTGGTCAATACATTGTAAATAGTTAAACACGATGGAAGCCAATTTCCCGACTTTGGGGTTTAATATTAATCCAAATGTTATATCATTTTACGCTACGGCTGCTTTAACGCATATTAAAATACCTAAAACAATTAACATTAGAAAAACCCAACTCTCTAAAAGCTCCGAATCTCGAAATACACTGAAAAATCATTAACAATTCGACGAATTATAAAGCATGTAATATTTTAGAGAGACTCTGGGCTTACCATGAGATTATTGGGCAAAAACTTGCACTAGATTAATTGTACGTATACAGGCAATGCATGTAATGAACATACGTTTCCTTTTAAATATTTAGTATAGTACTTGGTACGTTTACTTGCGAATAAAATATGAATACTTATTACTTACGTACATAAACAAAAATAATTACATAGCAACTTAAAATGTGTAGCTTAGAAGGTTAAAAAAGGAAACCCGGATTTCCTAGCAATGGTCATTAGTTAGAGATTGATGAATGTGTTTTGTTGTAATTGCAGATTACATGTGCAACCCTGAAGCCAATGTGTACGAAATCGATTTCACCCGGTTCAAGATACGTGACATGGAGACAAACACCGTTCTTTTCGAGATAGCAAAACCTACAGGTGAGCTTAAAACCGAAATTAAAAAGAGTACAGTAAAGTAAAGCGGCTAATATCCATTTCCCATTCTTCTTCTGGACGTCACGTCATATATTTCACCAGTTACCTAAATGTTCTTGTTCAGATTGAGAGCCTCCTTATTTTCTATTACACTTCTCAGTTTGACCTCCTGTATTGTATAATTCATACGTTCCTTTGTTGGTGGACGGACATGGATAGTTACTCAGGAACTCAGGAATGCAAGGCATGTTTCCCTTTATTGTATGTTGCGTGTGTAGTTTATGTTTTCATTTTAAAACAACTAATTCATTAATTATTAACCTTTGGCTTTTCCTCAAGGAATTCTCTGTCACGTTCCTGCTTTTACGTCACTTTCCTCCAAAACTTATGACCCAGTTAGCCAGCTCTCGTTTTTGGGTGGTTTGGTTGGTTTGGCTAATCCCATCGGACACAGCTGGACTCTGACTAGCTTTAGTCAGTCCAGTTGGACGGAGTGGGCTCAGCCAGCCCTCAGCCCGCACAACAGCCCCCGTAGGGAAAGGCAAAGGACACAGAATCATAGCATTTCGTGATACCGCACACATAATAGTTACATTATAACATTACATTTACAGGACAGGTCTCCTATAGTACTTCTAAAATACTAATGTCAAATGTGCTTATTTCTCTCTTTTCTCGTGTAATGGATTTCGCCGTCAGTGCACTCGCTGTGAATTAATTTGAAGTGAACGGCGGATCCTATTATCCATTCTAACTGGTGTTCAGACAACCATGCATCTACTATTACTAAACTATCCTTTACAATATTACTTACCATAATGTCCAACCTTTGTATAAGAGTCTTCCATATTAAGTATACAGATAGTATGAGCAAAACTCCCATATAAGAAACAAGTAAATGAGCTACAAAAATGACAACTCTGTGAAAAATGCTAAAAGGAGATAGTCAGATATTAATATGCTTGATATTTATGTAAAATTGTAAACTATGAATAAAGTTTTAGCTAAATTGTATGTTTAAGTAAGATGCTGAACAAGTAAATTTTGGCGAATGCTGTAAGACGTTACAAATTTTACCAGTAAAGAAAATTATTGGTGTTTTTTGACTGGCCTTATTCTAAAAAGTCATAAGGCTGACAATTGCCATTTTGATATTTATATGGATAGAGTTTGCCTATATATATTATTATCAAATTGCAAACAGACACTTTGTTGTTTGCAGAATCCAAGCACAATTATATTTTTCAATAAATAATAAACAAATCTACATATCTTTAAAAATAATTTATATCTTACTGTAATTAGACGAAATAGTACCTAGTTCAAATGCCAAGTTTTAAGTTTCTTGGATTCGCCGACCGATTTTCTAACAGTTTTGAAATGAAAACGATATTTTTGCTTTTATAAGAAGTTTGATAGCCTGAGGACTTTCATAAGCTTTTTGTAAAACATATTTCTTGTAACTACATAGTAGTTGTATTTTACTCACTGACTAACAGTAACAGGCATTTGGTTTGCTAGAGCGAACATAATTCGTATATAATTGTAAGTGCTTTTATAATGGTAGAGGGTAACACTTTAGCAAGGAATAATTTTTTATGAGAGTGCAGACTTTTGTAGGCAGGGATTATCGGATAAGTAGTCCAGATATTAGATACATAATAACAGAACCAGCTACCCACATCAATTACTCTTTTTACTACAATCTATGTATTTAATTTATGTTATAGAAATGGGAGAGTCGGAAGAAAGTGAAGAAGATATCGATCCGAATGCTGGACGCTTTGTGAGATATCAGTTCACCCCGCAGTTTCTCCGGTTGAAAATCGTCGGAGCCACGTAAGAAGCTCGTAACAATTATTTTTCACAGTGGCTGTATTATGTTATTGTGATGGGATGTGATGTAGTTAGTAGTAGTTCTAAATTTCAACTACAACCCCTATATAAGTCATTATTGTTAAAAAGCCATTACAGAAGCATGCATGGCATGATTATTAGCGTGATAAGTAGTACAGTTTACATTAGAGCTGCAAAATTGCTACACAAATACTATTGTAGTGCCAAAAGTTAAGCTCCCGTGTGTCTTTGTTAGGAAAACGGGCTACAGTATATATTACATTACATTACATAAAATTATACCCAGCTTTTGGCCTGGTCTGGACTAATGCTGCCATAATATGCTACATTTCGTTATTACTTGTCTACACAGAACTACAACATGTTTATGGTTGCTAAATTAGTTAGGTTTTAAATACCTACCTAAGTAGTTGCAAAAGTGAGACTGGAGATTATTTTTAATGATAAAACACATCAGAGCTAACTATTCCAGGTTATGTTACACACTAAATTTAATAAGACCTGCAGACGAAACAAATATTTGTGTTTTCCTTAAATTTACGTCAGATTATAATGTTATTCTCCTTTACTTACCTACAAATACTCAATTCGTAGAATAACATGTATTTTCAAGCGAAATGAAAATTTATCTTGCACATTTAGATAAAATAAAATGATAAGTAGTGTGCAAATAATATTCATGAGGAACATTCATACATGATTAATGATTTGCTCTACAGAGTGGAATTCACGGTTGGAAAGAATTCTGTGGAAAATTTCCGGATGATCGAGCGACACTTTTTCCGAGATCGAGTTCTCAAGACCTTTGACTTTGAGTTCGGCTTCTGTATTCCTCACAGTCGTAATACATGTGAACATATTTATGAATTTCCTCCTCTTTCCAAAGAACTGGGTAAGTACCCTCCTTTCCTCGTATCTCGTATTTATATTTGTGTTATCAATTTCGGCTTATCTTACATAATATTTTACCTTACACAACATGTCATAATAAGCAAAACAGAAAGTCAAGAGCAAATGGCTCTTATAAATACGTTCATGCTAAACTTTATCTGTCCATCTGTCTTTTTATGGAAATTTGGTGAATTTTCGGGGAAAACTTTGTAATATATTGTGTTTTTGCTACTTTCGTTCGCAAAAGAGTAAATATTGAACATGTTTTCCCACGAAGCGAAATTTTCTAGCATGTGTTCACTACTATTATATAAATCTCAACTTACAATTTCCTTGTAATTGCTTTAATGACTTTGTTTTTCTTACAATTATATGGAAAGCCAACTATTTTGTCTATCTGTCAATATTTAGTTTACTTTACTTGAACGGTATATTTAATTGTTTACAAATTATTTCAGTAAATGAGATGATAGCATGTCCTTTCGAGACTCGATCTGATTCATTCTACTTTGTGGACAACAAGCTGATAATGCACAACAAGGCTGACTACGCATACAACGGAGGACTCACTACTCAATAAATAAATCCCAAACCGAACACAATTAATTAAATAAATGCGAATAACCCTAAATAAATAAGTTAGTTTTAATATCGTAAGCTAAACCTATTTACTTAATCGTCAACAGGTATTGTATCTACGTCTACATTATATTAGTAGATATCTTACCTAAAACATGCAATCTTAAATCAAGTTAAATCTTATATAATTCTAGATATAAACCAAAACCAACCAAACGCAAACACTATCGTTTAATTTACTTTCCTACCTACAAACCTATAAACTAACATAAATGTAACCCTTAACAGTGTATTTAATATAAGGACATGTAATGCCTAAGTAATTAACAATGATAATCATCGGTATAAATTCATTAGCAATTTTGTCTATGTAATCATAGACTAGAGCTCTACTAAATAAAAATAAGTAAACAATCTACTTACATATATTATTATGTACTGCCCAACATAAAAATAAAACACGCACCTTATTACTACACAATGTACGTAGTACGTAGCTATGTTATACATATTTATCCGTAATCAATTAATTAATTACTGTTCAATCCCATTATCTTAATGGGCTAACTGTTTATATCATCATTAAGTATCATCTGTAACTGTAATTGAACTACGTTGTACGTCGTATTTTCTTTAAACATGCAAACTTGCAAACGATTTCAAGTATTCGTGTCTCAAATGACTAAATCTTCTTACAATTAGGTAGCTACCAGTTGTCCTGCATTATCCAGCCTATCATCATCACCGCTATAATACCTCTGCTATTATATTCTACTATAGTAATTCAACAAGTCTTTTAATTTTCGCATATGTATATACTATTAATTTGCAACTATATATGTAAATTTAGCTTTAGTACCATAATGTATAAATGTATACACCAACAATCAATACAACTACAACTATATGTGTGATATGTGAACATGTTAACATAATAATATATCATATCTGAATATGTATTATGTTTGTTATACTTATACCATGCCATTTTAATTCAATTTTATTATTACCTACCTTTAATTATGGTAGCATAATGTAATTAGTGTTAATTGTAGCAAAGTATAGTCTAAATATAGTATAGTGTGCTTCGTGTGCACATTATTATTGCCTTCTATGTATAACAATAATTACACTTGATGTAGACAGGGAGACACCGACGGAATACACGTAAATACTACTACTTCTTCGATACGCTTATTTATATTACTTATCTTTAGTTATGTATGTAATTATATAGTGCTAATACGTATGTCGATATAATGTTTAGATATTGTTGTATGAATGCTAAATGCGAAATATCTGTACTATTATTGTATATCTTTAAATTACACTAGCAATTATCACTGTGTAGTACAAAGTGCCACACATAAAAAACAACTAGGCTGTATGCAATATTAACAACATGGTACGAATTATAATGTTTCACAAAGGTTCCTCTTTGTATTTGTGTTTATTTAGCAATAATTACCTATAATAATATAATTGTATGTAAATGTGCTAATTACCACCTAGTACTTATAAATACAAATATTCAAATTATTTGCGATGGCATAAATGTGAAATACAGATATATAAAATATAAATATACAGATATCTAACAGAAGAGCACAAAATAATTAAACCATACATATTATAATTACATAATTTTCTCCGTTGCCTTTTCTGGAAACCAACGTACATAACATTCCATGACATAATGCAGGTTTTACAGTAATACCACAATGAGTTATAACAATATGTGATTGTAAAAAATCCATATTACGTAGTGGCATATATAATATACTTAAACCATAAATATAATTATTATTACAAGGAAAATTCTTTACAATTCGGTTGCAAGTTGCAATAATATGTTCCAATTAAACTTGCAAGATCTTTTCATATAAGCACGTAATCACAATTCCACAAATAAATACACTGCATAGGTATATGCAAAAATGTTCACACAACCTACCTAAGATCTACCCACCTAAGAAAAGCTCAGAAAGTGAGAATTTAAGTAATAATCAACTGTGTTGGCATACTCTTACATATATAACGTTCTATATTATGTAATTTACAAATGATTATCTATATAAACAGTTATATTACTCATAATAGTTTGAATATGAATGCAAACCAAATTACAAATGAAGATATTATACTTATGCAGATACTAGGTGCCCAACTGCCCATCACATGCACAATTATTGCTTACATGTTTATGTAACTGCTCTAAGAGCACATTTCCGTAAGCATTGCTTGCATGCTGAAAATTATGTAAATATTAAATGTTATCCTAGTCTCCCAGGGAAATGCATGGTTCTCTTTCGGTTAATCGATCAATGCACTGATGAAGGGAACTGTCTGCGGTACGGTACAAGCTAAAAATAAATATCCACTTGTATGTAATAGAAAAAATACCTATTAGTATTTTCTAAATAAAACATGTTGACCATTGTGTGAGGGAAATTACACTATTAGTAGTATAGGTATTAGAAAATTCTTTCGTAATCGTATTTTTTCCAAGTATTTTTGTTGACGTGATGACAGAAGGAGAATGTTATATAATTGCTACAGTTTTCGTATACTGTGTTATTTTATTACGTATGTAATTTCCATTAGCGATTTCGAAGGAATGATATAGCGTATAGCGAAGTTAATTACCTTCCCGAATTGATTTTTCAATGTGTGTCAACCAAAGACACAAACCATGATAGATGATGACATAAAGCGTATTATTACCTATTACAAGCTATCCGAAATAGATCTCTGAATGCGGTTCAAAAATAACTTCTACATGCAGCTCCATAATATATTAATAAGAGAAATGCGCAAATGACCCAGTCAAGTCAGTTTGCCATAAAAGCCTTTATGTAGACTAATTGACAGATTATGCACAACCCTAATAATTTCCGCATCATTCGGTCTCATCTAATCAGTAGCTCTGTCACTAAAAATGGGCCAATAATTATCTAACATTATGCTGACGACATCTTGTCAAAAGCTATACACTTCTGACTGCATTTATATCCCAATACTAATGAATATTTAATCCAAGGGAACGCAAAGCTGCTCTATTTTGCACGTGATGATGAAATATTATATGACGAAATGATAATCCCTACCCCAACACAACCCAGCCCAACTGTGATATTAAAATGGACCTTGACGACGACTTGCTGATGCTCTTTTCAAATCCCAGCCCCCTTAATATTAGTGATTGCTATTATACTTTGTTGGGAAAGAAAACATAACTTTTTCCTTTACGTTTCCAGAACATTTCCTGAAAAAAGCTAAGGCTAAAGAAACTTAAATTAATACATACTTCGTCAGCCAACAAAAAAGATTTGGCTTTCTTTTCTAAGCTGTTTGTGTATATGGAAGCTTAGCCCACACAAATCAGAGCCTCGAAAACTTTCATCCGGGTGAACCACACTGCTCGGAACAACACTGTATGGTTAATTAAATATTTGTGTATGAATTTAAATGCACCGATTGCTAGTCATTTTTAATTAGTAAAATTGTAGGTTAGTATTGACAAAATACGTCGCATCTTATTTTGTAGCATAAATAATACAATGTGATTGAGGGGCTGTAAAATCCGTTGGGCTATAAAGTTCTGAAACTGACGTTCACAACTGGCTTACGTATCCGACACCATTTTCTTTCACATGGGCAAACGGAACTAACCTAACTTTTTTTTCACTTCTGTTGAGAAAGTTAAATTCGGGTAGAACATATAGCTAGTTGGGTTGACGCTTAATAATCCCATGCATCTGAGCTACATTCGGAGAACTCTAGGATAGAAAGCATAAGCATAATATGTGCTTCATGTTCATACAAATCTATTATTTTCATTACTACTGTGAACATGAAATAACTTTTTCCCATTCTGTGAAACTATTTCAATTTACCATTAATATCTGATTGAGTGAAACTCTTGTGACTTTTCTATTTATTACGAAACTCACCATACAAGGTTATTTAGTTACCTTACCACAACCAGATCAATATTGTACCAAAAGTTGAATAATAATTTTTCGTTACAAACAAAATTAATGATTATCCAAAAAGTTTGGAGCATCTAATTTTCAAATAAATATCTGTAATATACTTAACTTGTTCAGCAAATGTGAAACATTTCCTATGCACTTAAAATATACGCGCGTCTTGGTGAATAAAAGTAAAAGACTCGGTTTTGCAACCTTCAGGGTTGCAATCATTTTCCCAATTCAAAATATTCACATAATAAAAACCATTAGCTTAATTTAAGTAATTGTAAAAATGTGAAAGAACTTTCTTTAGAAAGTAATATATTATGCATATTGCGTATAATGGTTTCTATAAAAAAACAATGAGTAGTGTGAAGGAAAAAATTACTAATGTTATAATTAAGAATGATTAAATAATGTTAAATTATAGAGCCCTTTATTAATGTCTGAACATCTGAACTGTTATTCACATTTGTATTGTACAAAGTATCTGTAATACAAGGTAATACATAATAATAAGAAATTACAAAGTGCATGCTATTCGGATTGAAGCAAAAGATCATTAAAAAGTTTTAAATGCTCATACTATGCTCATATTCAAGTATTTCCCTAAAAATTATAATAGTAATGCAAAAATGCTTCGTGAGAGGGGATTAGGGGATAAACAATAACTAAAAATAGATTAAATTGTTATCCTTGTTTTAGCTGTAGTTTAAGTAGAAAGAATAATAAGTAGTGATTTTAGTATAGCAACAATGTGACCATTAATATCTGAATATTTTGTATTTGTATTGTAAACTGCATATAACTATGTGGTAAAACACTCATAGTATAATATGTATTCTACGTATTTAATTAAAGACCAGAAACAACAATATTATTTGATAGAGTTTTTACAAACAAGGTAAGTAGATGACATGAAAGTTATCACACTGTGTTAGAAGTTACGAATTTATTATTTATTATCCACAAGCTGCAGCACGAAATATGCAATAGAATTTTGTAATTGCATTAGTTAAAGACAGTAACAAAGGAATCCCAGATAGTAAATATGGAGATTTTTGCTTATAATTGGCAATTATCGATTATCAAAATTTAACAGATATTATATAACTTTCCCAGCAGTTGACAATAATTTACCAATTGTTACTAAAATCTCCAACACGAGTATTGGATTTACATTGTAGAAAATCAACCATTGTTAAAATAAGTATGCAAAAAATTTAGTTAGCTACTTACTTTCCCATAATTGTCATTTCATGCAGTAGCAAGTGTTGCGCACGAGCTAGTGATCTCATCTTGTGCAGAAGAAAGGAGACAGAACGAGATACTTTAGATGTATATTGTAAATGTATATCTATAAGGTTCGGATGTCAGCAATAATATTTAATAGTTGCGTATTAATACTAAATATTAAATATTCCTTAGTGATAAATACTAATAACCTACTTACAATGTATCCCACATAGTGTAGGAAATCCGAGAGCTGCGTAAAAATATTAAATAAAAAAGCCGTGAACAAGAAAATACTTTATTATAAACAGTTGGACACAATTTGAAATTCTGTTGACTCAATAAAATCGGTTATGGACATACTAATTGAGTTTGTCAATAATCTAGTTGTCTCTATTTATAGAGGAAAGTCAAATTGTGAGATAAGAGCATGCACTAACATTTAGAAAAAATATGCATTCGTGACTATTTAAGTAAACCAAAATCTCATGCGAGGCATGCACTTATATCTTGACATAAATATTTGGAACGAGCGAACTAAGCAATCAGAACAATAAAATATTCTTATTTTGCACTGTGACTAATTGGTTATGACAATTAAATAATATCAAAATTTTGACATCTTTTGAATATATTCAGTTCAACAATATGTATTGATGGTTTGTACTTTGTACTGTACAATGTAGATGTAAGACGCAATAAATACGTGCTGCTATTGTGGATTGTCATTCTGTTTCGTGGACAATAATTTTTAATACTTTGTGCAAATTTCCATAACGCATAAAATAGAAATGGGCCTTCATATGGGTTTTACATTTAGACTTTGATAAAAACGCCTCCTTCCACGACCGTTCCCTATATAATGCTTTCCCGTTGCATACAATGGCGATCTAAATGCAGAGTTGGATAACCGGCTACGAGAATATGAAGAAAGGGCAACAAGATAGAATTTGCGAATTTTTTACTTGTTCTACACTTGTCGTGCCGTTGTAAATGCTGTTAAGTAAAGTGGTAAATGGTAAAGGACAGCTGAGTGAAGTTAGTTAGGCGATGACACGTTGACTATAATAATTGAATTGCACTTCCAAATCCCACGACTCCTTCAAAAGCTACCACAGAACAGTTTTCTAATACCGCTGTTCTAGCATGTCGTTGTTTGACTGGCTAATCTAATTTAGCGATTTAATGGACAGTCAAGTTTAAAGGATATTACAACCGATCTGTATCTTATTCTGTCAACTCAAGCATTAGACAAAACTTCCCATCTGACATCCTTGACGGCGACGGAATTTACTTTTTCAAGTTTTTAATTCTATAAAGATAATTGTTCATTGCTCATTGAATTGAATAGCTGAGAACTTACAGTACAGAGTTGCTGCTACATTCCAATAAAAATATTAGTTTAATCGGCTATTTTAGAAGTGGTTAAGTTAGTTTTTTGAACACTCAAACAACCGACATAGTCATTTTTCAAAAGTCTGAAATCTAATTTAATATTGACAATTGATTAAAATTCCCTGCCTGAAGAAAGTTTTGTAGTTCAAGTCATTAGTATTATTAAATATTATAATGGTAAGACAAAAGCTGGTTTATTTTGGTTAATATTGTTCTCATATTATGGCATAGAATAATAATAATATGTATTCCAGTTGCCGGTATCAATCATGTAATTAAAATTGTGCATTTGTCATTTATGTAGGTAGATTTAATTGAAATCATTTAATTTATGAACAGTATTTTAATCTAAAAATATATCTTTGCGAATTTTAAGCAGCTCCTGCCAGATAATCCCAACCGCTACGTCTCTCCTATCCATCCGGCGATATTTCCACATTTAACTTTAATTCTTCTGGGAATTGGAATTTTCTTTACTGGGTGGTTCTTTGTCTATGAAGTTACGACAACGAAGAAGACTCGAGCACTGTTCAAAGAGCTATTCATTGCCTTGGTTGCTGCCTCCTTCATGGGATTTGGACTCTTGTTTTTGCTCTTGTGGGTCGGAATATACGTCTGAAGGGAATTGACTGTCATTATGATGTAAATTATAAAATATAATGTGGAAATCATGGCTGCAAAAATATCGTTCAGTTAATTTACACTTGTAAAGCATATCTTAATACGGAGATCAATAAAGAACTTAATTCTTTTGGACGAAATAGGTTCTATTATTCATTAATTAATATTGTCAATGCTATGTTTAGTAAGGAATTCCAGTCACTGTCACGAGTACATAAATAGTTCAACGTATAACGTATTTATATAATGCGTACACAATTCTTTGTATTTGTCAAAATATTAGGCCTCAGAGCATTATCCATTTGCATTGCAAAGTCATACATGACTATGACCATTCATTCTTTTCTGGGTAGTGGGAGTGGGTAGCTTTTTAATTGTACAAACTGGTTACTTTGAGGGAGGGTGGCAAATATTGTCAGGACTTTTATTGCCATTATCATTAAAATCTGACTTTATCGATAAGTGAAGCGAATGTAAATGTAAATATAATGTAACTATGTAATATGAGTGAAATGTAAAACTACAGTTTGTGTTAGTGTTGAAACGTCGAAAGTAACTGTTTAACTTGCATACATTGAAATTATTAAATATTAAGAAGTGTAGGAAAGTTATTAAATTGTCAGATTAGAAATTCGAACAACAGCGGACAAGAACTACAATATCAGTATCAGTAAACATAATATTACAGAATAATACTTATTTGTTGGATTTATTATTTCCTGTATGTTTTTGATCTCTTGTTCATAATCCTTAATACTATAGTACATTATTGGTGACTGACGACTATCATTATGAAAACGAAATATTTGTTATATTCTGTCATCTTGTCATAGTTGCAAAGTCAAGTTAGTGTAGTGTGATTCCTGTCATCCTATCCTCATCTTCGTTTGCATATAATACTCGAAACAAAATTGCAGGCATCAGAATTGCAGAGAAACCTTGGTACAGGTGCGAAAGCGAAATGCAATTTAAATTGTGTAACGGCGGTAGAGCAGTGAGCAATGAGTGTACACGATTTGACGTTCCTCTTCCTAAGCGTTCTACCGCGTGCCTCTCCCTAGCCTAGCCGTCATATCATATCACCAGACTTGCACTCTTCTAAATAACTTGTCAGTCGTCATCGTCATCCCATTTATTTAAAATATTTGAAAAGTCAGATTTTCAAAATGAACGTGTCCAATTACAAGGCCATGATCGCCCAAGTACTGGGTCCGGAGGCATATCAACTGTAAGTTAATATTTTATATTGAATATTACGAACGTGATTGGCAATATTTTAACGCAATTTTGCCATTTTTATGGCTGCTGATGGTGGATATTTGCGCACACATACTTTTGAAATTGAAGTCAGATTCATCTCATTAGCTTATCTCATTTATAATTAATAATTATCTAAAATGTATCTTTTCGTGTTACCTTTTCAGGTACATCGAAGCGCTACGGGATCTATTCGGAGGAAAGGTAATCAAACTAATTTTTGAATATATAAAATTTGTAGTCTGTAGGAATGTTTTTCGTTAAAGGTTAAAGTATATTGAGAAGAGAATACTTAAATACGATTTGTCTTTTGTTTATTATTTGTTTTTTTGCAGGCATCGAAGCAAGCATTCGACAATCTAATAGCACCCTTTATGACCGGATATCCGTTAGCGCTTCATAACGAAATGGTTGCTATGATCATAACAAATTGTTATAAAGATTCTGCTGAGGCCGAGACAGTTCCTAAGGATGAAGACAGAAATTACCAACCCGAAGGATCCAAATCCATACCAGAGTCTGAACCAAAGGGCGGTGACAAAAAAGAAGAAAGTCCAACGGTTGCGGTTGTGTCAAATAGCAGTACTGATCCTGCCAATGCAACTTATTTGCTCACCCATGGTAAAGGTAACATCTTTTATGAATGTAATTTTAAGGTTACCATTTTTAATAAATGCATACTAGACTCAACAAAGGAGACAATTTACAAATAGTCAATAACTACATCCGTACTAGTTATGTAGATCAAGTTAGTAAAATCAACATTTTAGTATAAAGACTTCAAAAAATCATCTGCATTCCTCCAAATAGAAGTGCTTAGCCAATGTGGACAGTTTTACTTTTCTAATCATTTGTCAAACATACAGGAACATTATCTTGTTAAAATTTTAAAATGAAGCTTATATAAAACTGATTTTACCACGAATTGTTACTTTTTTTACATTCTTCCTATTATGTTGTAATATCTTATGATTATAAATACATTATTGTGTGGCGAATATTAACTGAAAATCTGTTATTTTTATTCCCATTCGTGCTCTGCTCGAGAACTTGGTCGAATTTAAATTATCATATAACTATCAAGACAAGAAAAATGTTTTTACATCATATTTCGGTGATATTTAATTAGTATATCTATTATTAATGTTTGTATGAATGACAAATATGAATGGTAGATATTATTTCCGTATATGTACATATGTGCGTACTGATAAACAATACCTAAGAGATACTGAGATATCAAAAGAATTTATTTCTCTTTAAAATTAATATATCATTGTACTAGGACAAGTCATCATATTATGTGCATAATGTTTTATCAAAATGTTTTATCAAAATGGAGTAGAATTTTGGAATTACGTATATATAGAGTATTCCTGTAATATCTGTATGTGTAAACTACGGTCACTCAAGATTTAAACTCACATCATTCATAGCCTTTCACTTTAGTAAAACTATCAGTCACTATTAAGTTGTGAAACAACCTTATACGAATGCTCTGTCTTTTTTTGTGTTTGCTTTGGACACTGCGAAAAATTTTATACGGTTTAACTTTTTAAAATCTATTTTCAGAAATAAGCACCCTCGTTTTAAGGAAGAAAGAGGAAGATGTCGCAGCCGCTTTAATATCTGGAGAGAAATCCAAAGGAAAGAAGAAAGTCCCGAAGAAAAATCTGTCAAAGTCGTATCACCTGAGGGATAGAACTCGGCTAACCCGCAGTATGTTAAAACTGGAGAAAGGAATATGAATTTTTGACCTAATAGTATATCTCCTGTCTCCCACCTTTAACTAAGTAAATTGGCATAGTTTAAAACCATTATATTGTCTTAATTATAACTCCTGTCAATTTCAGTTTTTTGTTATTACTATTAGTCACCGTATTGTGTCATATATTGTTAATTTTTAAATATTTTAAAATATCCTGTTGTTGACAGCTGAATCAAATATTGATAAATAAACAAACTGCATAAATTGCGTTCCAATTTCCAATGCACTTGCCGAGAAGGGTCATTGTGTAGTGTAGGTATCTATTGAATTTTGTGAGGTAGGATTTTGCATAAAGCCTGCAATAATTCCCAAAGGGGTGCTAGGTAAATCGGAAGGGATGGCTATTCCAATTGCTACGACGGTTCTAGTATGGCATGATGTGGGTTTAGAAAGCAGAGAAAGAAATGGCCGTTCCCTGGAGACCCCATGGCATTTAAAGATACGGGTTCCTCTATGCAAAATGACTTAGTCAAAGCGTGTGTGTAAAACAGAAAGAAAGCGAGGGACATAAATACATACGGTAAAGGAGTTGCAGAGAGAAAGAGAATCAAGAGAACGGTTGGCTTTAGCAGTCAAGTCCACTTGGATTATTTTATTGTTAGCTGACTTGGCTTGACTCACTGACATGATCAGTACGTTTTTCCTCATCTCGTTGTACCCGTCCCATTCTATTATAGGTTCACACAGTCCATACATATATAAATACATATTAGGTGCACTATTTGTATGCACAGTTTTATAATGTAATGTAACATATTCAGAGACTCGATCTTTCTAAACAAACTGGCCGTAGGACAGTAGGAGCAAGTTATACATACTACTTACAAATACTTACGTACATGTAGGTACATGAGAAATGAATTCTGAAGTCAGACGAGATTTGAGTAGTGATTAGAGAAAGTAGTCTGATTGAATTTGCTGGCGGAAGTGTCATCACACTAGTAGGTAGCTTGACGTTCTTTCACATCATAAAATATAAGGGTAAAATGGAAACGGCAGACAAACTGATAGAATGTGGCAGCCTGGCCAAATTCGGCAAATTGGATGAAGAAGCAGACAAAAATGGCAGTGAATTGGTACAATAGGTGGTAACATGCAAAGTGGTTTATTCAAAGTACTGTATAGTGATGGCGTATGTATTTAGGTATAACAGAATACCTTGCCTTATAAGCTTTCTGGTAATTGTTTGTCAAAAGATATCTATCCACTAAGATACGGCTTTATAAATGCAAAGACTTTGTGTGCACTAGGTACCAATATATTATCATCATCGTCAGCTATGCAAAACTTGACGTTAACATATAAGTAGTTTATCGTTTTATTGTACCAATATTGACTAATTCATCTGAGTAATTTAGATTATTGTCTGCCACATTCAACTTACGTCTGCCTCAGTCAACACCCTGTCCGCAACGTTCCACGAAAAGAAAAAAGGATTTGTCTTCTAAATCTCAACGAGTAGTCTGCCAGTCAACCCGTACCCAAAATATAATAACCCTTCGTTCTTGCTCTCTATCCTCGATTCAGTGTTATGTTAGAATTAAGCCACTATCTCCACATACACGCTCAGTTCACACCAACACCAACGGAACTCAAGAATAGAAAACTGATTTTATTTCCCAGTCACTCTCAATCTCCATTTCATTCATGTATTTCATTCTTCTTTTCCGATGCCATCCGCAATTTCTCCCCCGCTTCGTCTACTCTGCTCAATATGTAGTTAAGTTAGAATTAAGGTATCTATGTACGTCTATATACTAACACTAAATAACCGAATAATAATATTACCTGCCGCTTTCAAGTAATCGTCTATTAAATTCAATTATGATCCTGTCATCTCTCCCTCATCTTTCATCTCCCTCTAATATCTCCGAGCAATCAAACAAACAAATCTCAAACAGCATACCCACCACACTATATGCACTCTGGCCGGTATAAAAGAATTTCCCTATATAAATAGTATAGGACCATATTTTATAGAGCCTGCTTAGTTTGCATTAGTATAAGGATTGCCTTTTGCCTTGCACCTTAAAGCAAAAATGGATATATGTAAGCAATTCTGTATATTCATTATTCAATTCGAAATCCCTATAAGGAAAAGTTGCGAAATACAGATAGCAACCTAAACAAACAGTAATTAAAGGATATTTTCTAAAAAAGGTGACATATTGTATGCAGTTGCATATGCTTTCTTAAAACTCTAAATTCCATCCACCATTTACCTATTTCCTTCTTGACCTTTCGAAAATTTCATTTTTCATGAA
>JAQFYC010002626.1:0-24557 GCA_034694165.1 Tomocerus mixtus | reverse complement strand
GGCTTAACACGCCATATATGAATGCCAGGCATCTCCCGGTCGTAGTCGTAGCACTGTTTAGCTGCATACACTACACACACTAAAAATAATTTTTTTACTACAGTCAAGCGCACATTCAGAATTTCTTAAATTACAACATAATGGCACTTATCATTAAATTTGCAGACGAACTACATTATTATTATCCATTAGCGCAAGCCATTTGTTCGTGTAAAATATCATTTCTTTTCGCTGATACTATTTTAGCTGATCCAAGGCAAACATCCTTTTTGTAAAACACTGCAAACTGAAACGAAAAGAAAACCCGTTATACGGAAATATCGGTGTTTGACGACTTTTTAAAATATAACAGGAGGTAATATTTTACAATTGAGAAAAAGCGAGTTAAATTAGCAACTGATATGCAAAGTTGCTAATTTAGTCCAGAAATGCGAAAAATTAAAATTGAGTTACAGTTCTAAAAATTAATTTACGTTTTCAAACTTTTACTGACATTAATTTTGATTTCTATTTTGCATTTCAGCAATGTCAATGTTATTTATACGTGATAATAAAATGTTAGTCACTATTTGTCATAAAACCTATAACATAATGTTAGCTACCTGGCCCGGTGTAACGGCTCTTGAATAAAGTCCTAAGTGAATTAATAACCCATTATTTTCATCGGGTACGATGTTGCACGGAACTGTCCATTCTGTATGCTGAAACTTAAACATGCATGTAAAGGGGGTAGAGACGGACAATGGAGGACGTAGAGATATCCAGTGAGGTTTTACAGTTCGTATTTCATTTGTATAAAGTGCAGGATGATCACGACTTGAGGCCTAAAAATGTACAACCGTTAATATGATATTGACAAATCCGTACTTGAAAATATTATCTAAACGCTAGCAAAATTTATGTTAATTATTTACATTACCACAGAAATAATTTGAGTGTCAGGATCCAAGTCAACTACGTAATATGCCGTCGTCAAGCCTCCAATTTTACAACGTTGGCCAATGGTCCACATGTGGATACCGTTATGTTTCCCAACTATTTTGTTAGTATCGAGATCAATAAACGGCCCTGGTTTGCTAGGAATATACTGAAAATGGAAGATGTGTATCATAAATGTTATACATTGTACGCTTTTGTTAAATGTTAGTATGTTAGCTTATTACCTCAGATATAAAATGTGAAAACTCTCTATCACCGATGAAACAGATGCCAACGCTGTCCTTCTTTTTATAAATACTATTCAGTCCAATATTTTTGGCAATTTCTCTGACTTGAAACTTGAATAAGTCCCCCAATGGAAACATCGTGTTCCTTAAAGCTTTTTGGTGAATTCCACTTAAGAAAAGTGTTTGATCTTTTGTACTATCCATGGCTCTTTTCAAGTCGGCTTCTACGAAACACAATAATTGTGTATAAAAATAAGAATTAAGATATAATTGATATCACAACCTTGCAAATTAAAAACCAATTACAGTATAACAAAACTATCAATTTTGCATGCAATTTTTGCATTGATCTTACGTTTATTATTGTCATAATACTCCAGAAAGTTTCCAAAGCTTGAACGTGCGTAGTGTCCGGTTGCAATAGCATCTGCACCTAACTCCTTCATGGCATAGTCAACAAAAGATCCAAATTTAACGAAACGATTACACAGGACATCGGGATTTGGAGTCAATCCATTTTCATATTCTTGCAACAGCACACTGCACCAAATATATCATCAATTTTTAAACTGCTATAGTAATAATTGGAAGTAATAGCTCTACGTATCAAGTAACATTATCTATAAATTTCCAAACCTAAAAACATTATTCCAGTACTCTTTTACGAAATTGACTTCCAACAGTGGAATATTTATATGATTGCATATTGTGCGAGCGTCGTCCAATTCCTGTTGCACATTTTGACATGTTCCTACTTCTTCTCTGTCATCCCAATTTCTCATGAATAATCCGAGGACATCAAATCCTATTTTACAATTGCACATTTAAAATATATGTATGAATAAATAAAAATATTACTTACCTTTGTTTTTTAGAAGAAATGCTGCAACAGCACTGTCCACTCCGCCAGAAATGCCACAAACTACTCGTTTAAACGGAGACAATGACATAATATTCTATTCCTTAGTTTGTTACGATTGCATGGAAATGACACTTTGTAAATAATAATAAGTTTTAAAAAAGGTTTTGGATTGTGGGTTCGAACAGGAAACCATCATTGCCTCTAATCTAGGTTACCAAAACTGGAGAATAAAAAGAAATAAATATTTCAATTACCGACTGGACATAAGAATCACATTTGGAACTTAATTTTGCCGCCGTGTGCTTGTGTTCATATTTAAATTACCATGAGAAATACTAATACATTCTTTTGTAAGGTATGGTATAATATGAGACACATAAATATCTATGTTCATGGACAATGAATAAACACTACATCACAAAACTCGATTATGTAGCCCACTTTATATAGACGAAATTTTAAGCTAAATATCATTTCCTATAAAGCGTTGCTTTTAAACAAAACATTAATCTAACTAACTATATAGTTAGTACATATATTATTTGCCTTTTCTTGTGTGAATTTTCTTTCTCTTACTCTTACAAGCTTCAGTAACAAATAAATTAGGTACATATTAGTGTACCAGAGAAAGTAAGTTGTATTAATAAGTAGATTTTTGTCTGTATAAGGGATAAAATAAAATTTTCACATGAAATACGTATTGCATTGCCTTCCTTACGTTATGCCAATTTTATTAGGTCTCATAAGTAATAATATTTTGTACATTTTATAGAAGTGCTATGTAATGGCATTTAAATATTTTCTTTTACAGGTTTGCTGTATTTAATGTTTATACGCATGGCAGTGTTAATGAAACATAAACCATGCAAAATGGGATGTACATACATAGATGTAGCCAATAAGTAGTAGTTCTGGTTAAGCTAACTAGTTGCTACTAAAGTCCCCGTTATTTTGATGTTACTACTATAATAGCTTAAATGGCATACTAGAGCCATTTAGTATTGCTTTCTCATGAAATCTCACAGTTCTCCAGGTCTGGGGTAAATTGAGATGAATATTTGAATTCCTGACCTCAACAGCTTTCTAATTATGCCAAGCTTCCCATATATTGCTATTTAATTAGCCATAGCTCGGCGGGGTGTGGCCGATTTGGTCCGTTAACGAACTGAGCCTGGCTCCTTTACCTTTATACGATGTAACTAAACTGACTAACTGATACTTATTATAGCTGAACCAGCAATAAAAGTTAGCCTAAGTCAAAGCCTCAATATTGAGGCCATCTAAGCGTCAATAGGTGACAATTTGCTAAATAATATGCTCGTAGGTTTACACCCAATGTTTTATTGGGAATATTGACTACTTGTTTGAGGTTCAGAAGATTTTATTTGTTTGCAAATTCTTACCGACGTGACATCTGATATATGTATGTATTTAAATGCTGATATACACGAATGAATGGTAAATGGCTCAGAACCGCAACCTGCAAGTATCCTGAGTACAAGCTTATGCATAGAAAAGATGGTCTCAAATATTTACATCTAATTTATTTGCTGGTAGATTTGAAAAACTTATATGCGATAATATAAACAAAGCGTACGCTTAGTAAATATTGAATATGTAGTGAAAGTAGTGGAATTGGTAAAATGGAATGGCAGGAGAAAGTAGGGTTAAACGGAAATGATGGCAATATAGAGGGATACTAGGAAATAAAAGGAAGGAAATGCAGGGAAAAGCATGAAACATTTTTTGCTAAAAAGCTGTTTCTTGAATTGTCTTTCTTTACTACACTTCACTTGGTGAATACAATTGCAATAGAATGTAATGCAAAGGCATTATTTGTGCGTGCGTACTATATACGTATTGCGGCATAGTAACTACATAATATGCCCTTAAATGGCCATGTGTGCATTTTATCCCTATTATTTTGCAATACGGTAATACATAATATAAACTGACTGCGACATTACTTAATGTTATAAACCAAAATCCGCCCCGGAACCGGTAATCACATTCATTATTTTAGAGACAAAAGCGGAAGCCTAAGCATCTAATATTTGTATTTAAGGCACGTTTAGTATATTTACTTTTTGGGGATATACATCTTCATACTTTTGAATTTCTTTAATGCAAAATGTTTATGAGAATTTTTTTATCATCTGATCTATTTAACCGCGTATTGTGCTGCCAGTTAACTAAATTAAAGCTAAATTATAGCCTATAGTTTTGCACTGGCCGTAGAAAAATTACTGCTATTCTATTGTATACTTAAAAACTGTCGTGTTTTGTTGTGTAATTTTGGCTATTTTCTTTAACATTTTTGATATGTCATGAAATGTGGTTTAGTTTAATACATATTTATTAATTGACTACCGCAGACTTTTTCCACAAACAGCCTGGAATGTAAATAAAAGATACACAAGCTCTACACTAACCACAACAGTATTTTTCTATATACTTGCTGCATAACATTCTGTATGCATTCCCCTTGAATCTGAACCAAATCAGAAATACTGAGTTTTCCCTATATGCCAGAACAAATATCCTCACTTGCTTAGGAAGTAGCCCAAAAGCTACTTACAAATGTTTTTAAAAGCCATTCATTTTATGCCCTGTTGTATTAATGGCTATTACAAATTGAATGAAAACATGGGATAATACAAAAAGACTCCATAAAGGAGGGAAGGGATTTGGCCATAATAGTTTAGGTTAGAATTTCTGTATAACATTGTACAATGTATCATAGCTAAAGATACACATCCTTATATGTTTTCCAGGAATCGTCGCGAAGGATAGGATAGGATACGATTAGAGGATATGCTACGTTTATACGTCCATGACGTCGGTTAAGTCGTCCTCGTCCTCCACACTTTTAACTTACTTAGGACAACTGTTACAACAACATAATAACATATCTCCAGTATAAATACATGACATGGGATGGATATGGAGCAGATAGATATAATAGGGGCATTGCTGTACTTGTGATCCAGTCAACTGTCCTACTACGACTTAGAAAGAACTACAGAACTACAATATTGCTCCAGTAGCTCCAGTAAATAATACAAGAAGTGTATAAGGTTCCCCAAATGTAAGAGAAGAGAGCTTATTATAGAAATAGTGTAGTGTACGTACTCTTCTGCTGGTTGACTGCTACTGGGAAGAAAGTAGGTAAGTATAAATGTAAAGTAGTACACGGCCTACGGACTACGGACGGACGGATCTCCCTCCCGAGCGACGAAACGGACTCGACTACTGACTGACTAACTGAGGATGATGGGAGTTAGTTGAAACGTTGAAAGAGTTTAGTGAGAGTATAATAGTAAGTAAGGATATAAGAGTAGAGGAGATACTTAGTAGTGTGAGACAGCGGTTCGGTTGGTGAATGAAGTAAAGTAAAGTAAACCAAAGCAGGTTCCAGTAAGAAGAAAGTGTGTAGTATGTTATGTAGTAGAGAATGTAGAGTAAAAAGTAGTACTGGAACTGGATACTGGATAACTGTATGTGTATGGAGTGGAGTAGTGGTGTGGGTACCTATTTATATACTGTGACTTTAGCTAATAGTCCGTGGTTTGGTTTGGTCCTCGTTGTCGGCTGAGTGAGAGACGGTGCAAAAATATCCATATCGATCATGCGTGTTGGAAACATTTCTCCAGGTCCTCTAGCACTGAGTCCTGTTCCAGTGAAGCATTAGAGTCTCCACCCCCACTTTCTCCATTTTGGTCCAGAACTGCAGAGAAGTAAGTTGCTCGGTCGAGTGTCAATACCTACGGATTGTCCACCCAGCCACTGACTCGCTCCAAGTGGACAGAAAATATTATTGTAGTCATCAGTCCACTCTCTCCAGTAGGGTAGCGGCCGCTCACGTCACTCAGATCCCCCTGTGATGATGTCCCCATGCAAAACTTTATTTGTGGCTTCCTGTGAACTCCCTCTCAAGTGTTCCCCCCAAGTAATCACTCGTCTGCCTCGTCCTTTCCAACGCTCTTAGACTTTTGGCCAACAACATCCATCAATTACTTTAGTTGACTCCTGGATATTTGGCATCCAGTTGTCCGGTTAGAAAATATTAAAAATATATTACTCCCTCATTTTGCTAAGTATCTACTATGTAACTAAATATATATATTCTATGTAGTCGTTCTCATTCATTCTTTTTTACTTAATTCACTCGCTCATCAAACAATTATAATACAGAGCTAGGTATTTTATTTACCACCTTGTAGCAATAATCACCTCACTCGTACTACTTAACTTACCTACAGACACTACTGATACACTACCTAAGTGAGTAAATAATAGTATTAATCTTATTCATTTCCTAATTACTTTTACTCCATCCAATCTCAATCCATTGTAATGATGTAATGGATACATTATTACACAAAACTTTCACTCCTTGTTAAGAAGTGTTTTCATATTAGTATACTTAGCAGGATAATAGTGTATGCAGTGCAAATTATACTACAACACCTTCCTACGCTTTCTTTCTTTCATCCTCTTACAGTTTAGAAAGTATACCTAATTAATTTAATTGCTCTTCACTACACCCAATTCAAGCTCTTGGAATATTTTCACATATTATGCAGACTTTTACTGACAGCACAGTATTAATTATTTTTCTTGGATATTGTGTCAGATTATATTCTACTACCACCAATAATATTGTATAGGTAGGTACTTGTGTAGCTATACATAATGTAAATGTAATTTATGTACTACACTACATACGTACTATTTGTATTAGGTATTTATGTAGGGTACATTACATGACAGTGGCACTAGTAAATAGCTGATTCGACTTTCACCAAATCTGATTAGTTACTTTGCTGCTATTGTCTAAGTGACAGAAGAATATATTTTTTGCGGCATATCTATGTACAAACACAATTATATGATAAGTATAGTATATCTTCTAACTAGGTTAATCTAGATACGCGAAACAAGTGAACCTGCAGTTTATAGTACTTATAATTATTGCACATATTTGTACTTGTCAACTCCAATTTAGCTTTAGCTTTTCTATGTCCAGCAATAGTAACTTCTTATGGAATATTGTGGTACTATTATTTAGTACATATTTATCTATTCGATTAGCTAATAACTAAATCATACGTTATTCGATGTAGGCATTTTTTTGATTCCTTCACCGCAACTAAATAGTACAAGGACATTCCATGTAGGTATTATGTATAAACAAACATCGCAGTAATTGTATACTATTTGATTGGGATCTTACTTTAATGTGCTTGCAAGTACGAGAATTTTTACTTGCTTATTGCATCATTATAATTCTGGTTCTGCCCCCTACTCTCATTTCGAAATTTTAAAATTAGGTTCCTTTATCCATTTTTGCAAAATAGTCGAATTTTTTAATGATTAATTATTATGTAAAGAGCACATGCAATCCACTTCATTTATTCAGCATAGTTTATTGTGTGTATTGTGCAATCGTAAGTGCCGGATTAAAATTCCCCAATAATACTATATTCACTTAGTAAAAACGAGTGCGAGTGCAGGTAAATAATAAACTATTTTAATGATGTAATGTGATATTATGTAAATATATTCAAGTGAATCCAATGCACAAAGCACAGACTCCATGCAGAAGGAACAGACAACAGAACCCACAAAATGTGTTTTATTGAATATCCTGAATGAGTTTGTATAGAGTTTTATAGACTAGATAGGTAGTATGCATAGTACAACACATGGACATAATACTTATATCATATGGGATACGCTGAACCAATAAATATATTATTATAATTGTATATGTGTAAGTAAGCATATATAGTATAGCTGATAACGGCTCTCCAGCTAAAATCCAGTTCCATAAAAGAGTATATTGAATAGTGAACTGGAGTGAACTGACAAAGATATTTTATGTAGAGCAGGAGAGTAGAACTGAATTTCCTAGAAGTGCATTTGTAGAAGAACTGGAATCGAAGAGAAGGAAAGGAGATAACTTTCAATAAGGAGTCGAGGTGTTTGTCATTCCTCCTAATATCCTCCAGTTTAGTAGGTGTTTTCTATTACAGTCGGTTCTTTATGAGATTCTTCAAATTCCATTCAATGGGAACAGTGCGCAATAGTGCTTATTATCGCATCAACAAAAGCATTATGATCTAGACCAACTATGAATTCTAACTGTGCATTTAATGAAGACTTAAGGTATGTTGCCTCATGGTGAAATTCCAAATTATCTTCGCCGAATACTTCAAATTTTCCTTACATCATCCTTACGTAAGATAATGAAAAATATTTCTTTACAGTCTTATTACATCACTAATCCACAATTTTGGAATTCTTAGGAATTTTTTATTTTCTTTGTAACTGGAATTTTAATTATCTCATTATTAGCATTGTATATAAAAATGACTACTTATTTATAAATGTCATTGGTAGCTATTTTCTAGTTAGTACTATTAGTGTGTGAACAGTCAAACAATTATTGCAGGACAATCGGTATGTTGTCATTTATCGTATTTAATTAAGGTTCAGGGTTCGGTTGTGGTCACATAGACATGTAATCGGTAATGTACGCCTATCTAGGTTGTCATGTCTCATGCCTAAAGTACCATACATTATTACTTAATGTGCTTAATGTATAAACAATGGGTATCGTGAGACGTGCTCTTGATGAACTACTAGGAACTGCGAAGGAAGTATTTTGCAGTGACTTATTTGCATATCATATTGCATTAATTACATTTCTTCTGCCGTTTAATTAAAAAAAAATTTGAAACCATTAACCACTGCACATGCATTGTATATAAGAACTTATTTTGGGTACATTAAGATTGAAGGTTTCAGAATTATGAAATTTAAACATCCGTGTAAATGAAGAAATAAAAGCTTTAGAGCTATTTAAAAGTGTTTACCCAAAACGAAACGCGAATAGTATGTATTATGTTATTATCATGTTTGTTACATACATCTATATGAGTTGCCCTAGTTATATTCTTTTACTGAAAGAAATACAGAATTTAGAGAGAATTTATAGAGCAAGAAAAGAAAGGTATTAAAAGTTATAATAATTAATACACATAGTATTTACATGCATTCTCATTGCATACGGTTTGAGATTTGCTTAACTCAAGTCCACTTTGATTTGATTAGGTTCATCTAAGTCATGCAATCTAATATACTCAAAATGACATTTCTTGCGGATGGAGAAACGCATAGATGGACATTTATAATGCAAATACGCTGTCATTTGACAATATTTTTTCAAATGATACAGATAATGCAGCAGCACAAGACATTCATGTAATGCGCAGAGTCCGTTTATGGTTTTACTTTGACATACAGTTAGTTAGCCTGTAATGCAGTTTGCAGATATCATGTAAGTCATAAAATGCAGACAGTCTTGACTGCATTTACTTACATTTAGTCATCACAACTGGTTTAGCACCACACTATTGCCGGTTTAAAATATTTTTCTTTAAAAGGTAGTTTATGAGGAGTTCGTAAAGACAGAGAGGTTGATTCCTCTGAGATTCTGTATTTTAGGAAACAATAGTATTTAGCAATGAAGTGGCATTTCACCTTAATTATGCTGCGAATGGGTGAAGACATAATTTGCGGTTGCTGAACTACCATTTCTGGAGATCATTTTTCTGTGAGAGAGCAATCATGAGTCTTTTCTTATTATAATACAGAGATATTGCGCTAAGGGAAAGTACATAAGAGAAAGCGTATGTGATTATAGGACAGAACTCCTCTGCTCTACTGCAGAATAGTCAGACAGAGACAGACAACGTAAGGAGGTCGAGCTCAAACTTTCTATTCTGCTCGCATCCTGCACATACGAATGGCTAATGCGAATCTTCCTGCCGCAATCATATTGTAGTCCTTATCTGCCTAACACAAATAGTTTACCTACAATAGATAGTTTCAGTTAGTTCCTTCCGTATCTCATTTACTCGATTGGAATCAGGACAGGGTCATGATGGGATAAACCAGACCAGGAGGGATAAGAAGATGAGATAGTAGCACTAGAAACTGCGGGGGCTATTTGATATTATTATATTCAGGATGTCGCAGATTCCAAGATTACGTTTTGCTACAGCTGCAGCATTTCTAAACTTCATAACAGAATAACGGTGCAATGTAATGTAGAATGGATGGAGTCCCTAGTAGATATATTTAGGATAGAAATAGAGGGTATGGTGTTTATTTATCCTATCCCATGTATTTACCACCGAGAAACCTTGCAAAATTCATATTTTTCTAAGGTTTAACATAACTCCATAAAACTATAAACTAAACACTAAACTTGTTCAGAACTTTGCCCATATTTATGCGGATTGTGAACTTTCTCCCCTCAGGTAGTAAATTACTACGCCTTGACTTATTAAATGTTGAGGATAATTTTAGAAGTGTGAGTGTGATCACCACCTACATTTAATTTTCACTCGCGTAGGTACGTTATGCAGCATCCCTTTTGAATTCATTATGTATGATTGCTCTATAGGTACCGTCCCCAGCTCCCCATGTCCAACGTGTTTCTGTTGATTCATGCTTCGTGCTACGAATATTAAATTACCTACTTAATATAACTTACATAACTTAGATGTTCCTGTAGAGGTCAGAATACATATTCTATGGTTTTATACGTAATTACGTATGTAGAGAGTTAAATGAGATAAATTCGTACTCCTTACTAACTCTATTCTACTATTTTACATGCAAGAGAATTTTTTTTGTCTTTATATATTTTTACGATTTATGGGACGATTCGATAATCTTTTTGATGTAGCTTATTAGTGTTAGAATGCTAATTAAATGTAGATATCTACTGATTACCGTATCGGACACCAAAAGTGTTATTAAACAGAGATGTAATCGAATAGACATATTTTGTCCCAAAACGGTTTTTCCAGAATGTATCTTCAACACTTAGGATTATAAAATATTATGCTAATATTATTATCTACTTAAATGAAGTACAATACAGCTGACCAAATTCTACTTTGTTCTGTTAATAACTTCACCTACAATTACTCGTGAAGAATAATGACATGTATTGACTAATTGATTGATGTTGTTTATGGATTAGGGTTTTAAGAGGATATGATAGATCCGAGTTCGTCTGAAGAGGAAAGTGACGGAGGTGATGATGGACACCGAGAGACTCCAGCCAGTCACCCGAAGTCGCACGCTCACAGCGAGCCGTCGGCCCAAAATCTTGACGTTCCTCACGGAGGACCCCATCGCTCGTTGTCTCCTAACAGCACCGCGTCATCAGATACCCTAAATGTTGGCCAGGGAGGCAGTTTGGGGTCAGGGTCAGGTGCCAGCAATGTAAGTGCAGGTGGGACTCCTGTACGGGGAGCTGCATTGCCCAGACCAACGTCTCCGTCACCATCACTTGTGTCCGATAAGACCGTAACAGATTGTATCGATCCTCAGGTACTTTTCAATACTACATTACATTATTATGCAGATTCAGGTTACGGCATCATTGCAAGGCCATCGTCAAAATGTTATGTGAATTTTGATTGCATGTATCCATCCACTTCATCAAACATGAAGTACCTAACCATAGTAGTAACTATATAAACTACAGACTAGCTATATTTCCACGAGAAATATAATTTTATGCATATTTACTTACTACGACTACTACGGTTCCTTGAATCCATATGTTATAGTAGAAAGTAGATTCTAATATAATTTAATACATCAGGGAAACGGTATTAAGGATTTGGGAAAATAAGCACTTCCTGTAATATAATATAGCATAAATTCGGTGAACTTAATAAAGCTTATAAAACATCAATGTTTTAATAGTCTATTCTATATACACTATAGTACAAATAAATACAAGAATGTTGTTCCTCCTATCCCACGAATATCTGAAATTGCTCTGTCAGTAAGAACATTCTCCCTGGAATTAATACCCTTTTTACAAAATTTCTCTATTAAGGAATATCGAATGACTAGCAAATAATCAGCTCATAACCATATAAGTAAATAATGAGAAGAATTTGCATGCAGTATGTATTTGCTTTTTCGATCTTTCCTAGTCTGTTCCTCATGATATACTAACACGGTAGTTACTTAGTATGCAAAATGTTTTAGATAAAGTTACTAACTTAAGGTATCTCCATATATAGGTACGTTCAGTGGATGTGCTTGGATTAAGACTTGCAAGCAAATATTTATCTTGCAAATTAAAATACTAATATTATTTTCAAACATCTTACAGGAGAAGCAGGAAAGAGAGGAAGAATTACGTAAGACGCGACTGCAGTTATATGTTTTTATATCACGATGTGTTGCCTATCCATTTAACGCTAAGCAGCCGACAGATATGACGAAGAGACATACGAAAGTAACTAAATCCCAGTTGGATACAATTCAAGGTCGCTTTCAGGTGCGTCACGGAAATACCACACTACTCCTACTTTCTAATTTCATTATTCCTTCATTTAAGACAATATACATACATAGGTAAATACATGTATGCCACGAATATGAAATGAAGCATCGCAATATTCATTTTGATAAAGAAATTTAAATTTCTCCTAATACTAATATATAATGATTAGCATTTAATGTTTATCCAGGCTGTAAGTAATTATTTCAAATTTGTAACTACATTATCTTCAAAAATTTACCCTCTTATCATTATAGGGGTTTCTGTCAGTAATTTTAAAAGATGAGAACTTTTTAGCTATCTTGCGGTACGGATCGTATACAGTGTACTGCAAAATATACAGATATAATGCTTAATATGCTTTTACACTCGTTTAAATAGTTGTAGCCATGCCATGTTTATAAACTTTCACTGACTAGATTGCTTTTGTTTGCAGAGCTTTCTGAAGGGTGATACTCAGATTGCTGCCGACGAGGCATTTCAAAACGCTATTCTCAATTACCAGGAAGTCTTTCTTAAATCTGAGCGAGTTCTACGAATGGTGCAAGCCGGTGCTTGTTCTCATCACGACTTTAGAGAAGTCTTTAAAAATAACGTAGAAAAGCGCGTCAGGTAAGATGAACTTTATGATTTGCAATTCCTCATTTTTAATTAGGCTTAGCTCTACTGAAACTGAATCAATATACTAAACTGAGGCTTAATGTTTATATATTCTACGTGTTAGTATTTATATAGCATACATAGTGTCCCTCTCCCTATCCAGTTTAGGAATTAACTCAATAAATTGTGTCCTGACTAAATGGGTGAAACAATTTTCGTAGATCTCTACCCGAAATCGATGGTCTTAGTAAAGAAACAGTTCTGGCAAGTTGGATGGCCAAGTTTGATTGCATATTTAAAGGTGATGAAGACAACAAGCGACCCAGATTACAACAATCACTTCACTCAGAACTCATCCTTTCGAAAGAACAGTTGTACGACATGTTTCAGCAAATACTGGGTGTGAAGAAATTCGAACACCAACTTCTCTTCAATGCTCTTCAGGTACATATCACGATATAAATATCAGAATTCTATAAATAAATTGTCGTAGGACGTAATAAGTAGTGTTAGGTACAACCGGTTAGTCATTTACCAGTTAGGGGGTTGTTAGATTGTTTGGTGATTTACATATTAAAATAATTTTTGCAGTTGGACTCTATGGATGAACAAGCTGCTGCAATTCGTCGGGAGTTGGATGGACGTCGCCAGAAGGTAGTTGATATGGAACGCAACCGCAAGCTAATGCCTCGTTTCGTTTTGAAAGAAATGGAATCTCTATACATCGAAGAATGTCGTTCAGCAATAAACTTGCTGATGGCAAACTTAGAGTCGTTGCCGGTCTCAAAAGGATCCACCGACTCCAAATACTCCGGCCTTCAGAAACTTAAAAAGTATAATAATAGGTATGTTGCATTCCGTAGTGGCTGCCGAAAGGCAGTCAGACGACTCTCTTTTCTTTCGCTGTAACTGAGCTATGTTTTGATTTTACTTTGGCCCTATCAGGAGAAGCTCAGTGCTAAGGTAATTAATAAAATTTAAATAAAGCTCGGCTGTGAATGAACCCTGTAACTGTCCCCCTTTTCATCGGTCTGCTCGACTGCTGTGTTTATCTAACTAACTTTGCATAAGGAACATTGTATTTGTCCATCCCTTTGTTTTTTCTTGCCAAATGGTCCAGGTCTCAAGTTTCTTTAGCCAAGCTTGAAGGTGACTCTGCCGATAGTGACACTACTCTTAGCAAAATGGATGTCGTTCTTACTTTTACTCTTGAGGTACGTGGACATCACCCCGTTCCCCAATATTATTTATTACTTACGTCTTTTCAAACTTTTAATGCAATTATTTTATATGTCGACTGGGAAATCTCATAAAATAGTTTAATTTTACATATTATCCATTCTTTCCCGTGTAGGTTATTGTAATGGAGGTGAAAGGTCTCAAGTCCCTAGCTCCTAACCGAATCGTTTACTGCACGATGGAAGTCGAAGGAGGAGAAAAACTTCAAACCGACCAGGCAGAAGTATCAAAACCGATGTAAGTAATTTGTCAACATGCTGCTCTTTGCTATACGTATACTTATTGTTCGTCCAACAGCAATACATTCCGAAAAAATGTAATCACTGTTACAAAATTCCCACTGTTATAATATATCTTTAGGTGGGATACGCAAGGTGATTTTACAACGAATCACTCTCTGCCTGGGGTGAAAGTCAAGCTATACTTGGAGAATACGGGAATGTTGGCGTTGGAAGATAAAGAACTGGGGAAAGTAGTTCTTAAGCCTACTCCTTTATCTTCTAAGGTAATATCTCCACTCTGTGGTCATATTATTACGACAACGCGGGTGTAGTAATGTTGCAAAATGCGCCTTTTTATGGTTGGCTAATACGCTTGCTGAGCTCTAGAATGTACGCAATTTATACCGGTCACAGCCTATTCCATATTTTATACTACTACGAAACACTTAGCCTCTAATGCTAATACTTTGGGATTTGGTGTGTGTCACTTGTGGATCTCAAAGTATATGAGTCCCACACGTTCCAAAATTTTGGAACCTGACTTTTTTATTTATAATACAGGGATGCTACAAGGTGTTTAATGTTTACAATGCTATTACTTTCAGATAGAAATTAAGTATGTAGTGGTAGAAGTTATTTTACGATTTTTAACAAAGTTTTAACCTTCTTTTTTTTCTTCTTTTAATCGCCCAGGCACCTGAATGGCATAAAATGACAGTTGATAGACGTGCCGCTGATCAAGACTTAAGGATTAAAATTGCATGCAGAATGGACAAACCTTTGAATATGAAACACTGCGGGTAAGTGTATTTAATTCTCATTTTATTGTTCAATATTTTATCATTCTTTCAAAAAAAAAATCGTGCCTAAGCTTTCTTCCAACTTAACGCTAACAATTAACACTAACAACACTTAATTATAACGCTTAGGCTTAACAGATCATTTTAGCAAAACCATCACTTTCATTTTGCTGACATACTTTTGCTAAGCTAACATACTTTCTAAGCATTTTAATGCGTTTCCAACAATTACAGTTTTTATACTTACAGTAGTAGTATGTATTATGAAGTTAACGCTTTTCGTACATTAATGGTACCCAGGAAAAAAAGTCTTACATGAAATGCAGACGTAAAATAAGCAGTTGGCTCAGAGTATTAATACTTAAAGCTGTGAACAGCATTGGTATTAACAATATTAGCTGCAATTAATTTAACCAAGAGAAAAAATCACTGCTAACAGAAACAAAAGTAATCTCATGCATTAAGAGTCTCCTCGCCTACATGGGAGAAGTCCGCAACTTGGCAGGAACGTAATACTGTAATAAATTAGGGCGAATTCATGGGTAGGGACAACATAGACAATGTAAATATTGTGTGAGTTTTTCATACTTTGTGTACTTTGTTTCATATATACATATATTTTATTTTAAATATAACTTTCTTTTAAAATATTATATAAGGATGAGGCTACGTGAATACTTTTATCATAGTATTTAAGGACGTGTTACTATGAAGATTTTGCAGTACCTCCTTTTGCTAGTAAATAAAGGGCACCAGCAGCAGGAGGAGGTAGGCAAATATATCAGTGTAAATAGCAATGGAGAAAACTCGAGACCAAGAAACATGAAGGGAAAGCAGCGGAGAAAGGTTCATTTCAGAACACATAATATGTCTCGGTCGAGAAATTGTGGTGAAGGGGCGCCGGAACTTTTTTTAGTAGCCACAATACACTGCAAGCCTATGCACTATATACAGTGTTGATGTTTTTTGAGAGAAAGTTGAAGAAAGTGGAGAAAGGCCGAATAGAGCTGTTTTTTAATTTTGTTGCTTCTGTTGTCTGATTTTTCAGATACCTATACGCTCTGGGGAAAGGAGTATGGAAGAAATGGAAGAAACGCTATTTTATTTTAGTTCAAGTTTCGCAATATACTTTTGCTATGTGCTCTTATAAGGAGAAAAAATCCGAACCTACAGAAATGTTGCAACTAGACGGCTACACCGTCGATTACATCGAATCTGCCAGTGGTAAGATATTCTACTTGATTTTTGCACAACTCAAGTTATATTTTCTCAAAATGTACTTTATGCTACTCAGCTTGAAGTGTAACTTCTTTGGCATACTTAGCTGCTTATTTTTGTCCCTTATATAAGTTAGTATTTAAATAATAAGTACGGCCATTCTATTTTTATGCGTCTATTCCGCAGCTTGCAATTGCAATTGATTTACTAACAAAACAACTAACAAATAGACTGTACCTACTTATGATTAAATACAAAATTATTGCCGGGACAGATATCCCTAAAGTTAATGAGATATAATCTAAAGAGATGTAAAATATTTTCTTTCAGCCAATCTGATGGTGGGAATGGGTAAGTGTATTTCAAAAGTGCCACAAAGTAATTGATCCTCTTTATTACATTAATTAATGATTTAAACAAGATTAGATAATTGATTATTGTTTTTTTCTATGAAATGCAGATTTGGAGGGAGGCCGCTACTTCTTTAATGCGGTCAAGGAAGGGGATAGTGTTCTCTACGCCTGTGATGACGAAAATGAAAGCCATTTATGGGTTATGGCCATGTACAGAGCCACTGGGCAAGCTCATAAGCCAACGCCTCCACTAACCCCTGCCGCTAAAAATTCTACTATCTCTAAAATTCAAGGAGGTTTGCTAAAACCGCCGAATTGCTTAAATACAACTAATTAATTAAAACTGCAATTATAATTCGAATGCAAATATTTAACAGATGCTGATAGAGCAAGAAAGCATGGAATGGAAGAATATATTTCAGCAGATCCATGTAAATTCGATCATCATTCCATGTTCAAGCATCTTCAAACCCTAACATTAGATTTTCGTCTTAATGACCCGTACTGCTCTTTGGTAAATGATAAAACTTGAGCGGAGTCTTTTGCTACTTATTGTTGTGTTTTGTCTGTACATTTAATACTAATAATATTATGTGTTGTACAAATATGCTGATTGCATTGCACTATATTAACTCTCTTCTATTTTTACATTTTTATATTAACGAACGCTATCTAATATAGTTCATTTAGTATTATCTTTGTATTTTATAAGTTTTTGTCCAGTTCAATCCAGCAGCTGTACACTAAGCACTTTTTTGGTATTTGCTTTCTTATATGTATGTAGTGATATCTAATTGAGATTATGTTGGTACCCTAGGGTTGGTTCAGTCCAGGTCAAGTATTTGTTATAGATGAGTACTGTGCCCGCTACGGAGTGCGTGGCTGCTATCGTCACTTGGTGTACCTTGCCGATCTTCTGGACAGAGCTGAAAGAGGTCTTATGATAGATCCCACCCTCATTCATTGCTCTTTTGCATTTTGTGCGTCCCATGTTCACGGCAACAGGTTAGACATGTATGAATTTTGAATTCCTCAACACAAAAAATTTCTAAGCTACTCTAATGAATGACTGTTGATTCTTTGTTGTGGCTTTTCGTCGTCTGAGCTGTATGACACTCACTTATCTATCTTTGCTAGCGAAATGTGCCCATTGCTGATTTTGATTGCAGTCATTTTCACCTCTACCTAACGGCCACCTGGTTGTTGACATGATAATTTTTGATTTTACTTTCCCTGACCTGACTGTATTTATTTTTGTTTAGTCCTTTTGTTTGCGCATCCGAAACACCATGAGATAATGTCCTTTTGAACTATATCTGTACTCTGTACTCTATCTAACCATACAATGTTTCCGTTGTTTTGTTCTCATTGGATTTTTGGTTACTATTGAAAAGTTGCTTTTGATTTGGCTCATTGTTTGTTAGTTTGTTTGTTTGTCCTCCGTTTAAAATTGACCTTGACTGGTTTGACTTGTTTGGTTTGAGCTGGAGTCGAGATGCGGAATGGGAAGAAACAAAAACAGAGTCTGCTTATCATTGTTGTGTAGTGAATAATAAGAATGCAACACTTGTTGTGCATTTGATGCTCGAGGCGTCCTAGACTCCAAAATTCACCAGCAGTACAGTTGCTTTACACAGATTAATTTAGTTGACATGAGAGCGTGAGCTTTACCGATTGATGACTTGAACGTTTTTATTTTAGTTATTTTTCAGTTTTTTTGTTGTTGTTTTACTGCACACAAAAGCCTAACGTAAAAGTAAACGTACGTACGTGTGAGATGAGTGTTAGGTATACTACCTATATTAACTAACGTTACGTAATTAACTATCTACCTACTCTATTTACTTACATACAATTACATAGTAACTAGTAACTATTATACGGACTATATTACCTAGGTTAAACAATTTATAGACAATTACTATATACATTACTTATACCTATACTAATTACTACTTACTACTACTTTTATACTAAACGTTACTTTACTGTATTACTATTTACATTTACTTAACTTACGTAACGTAATGACTACGTGGTCGTTATTGCTTCCCTCCGTCCATACGGAGCGGAACAAATTCTATCATTCTCTGACGAGGATGTGATGGGCAGATTTTGTGCCATCTTATCGTCGCAAAATACTAATATTCAATTGACTTATAAAGGCCGGATGGTGTGGGAACGGTGACCCACGAAGAAAAAGAGAAGTTTCAAGAAATTAAAGAACGCCTTAGGGTTCTTCTAGAAAATCAGATTACGAACTTCCGCTATTGTTTTCCTTTTGGGCGCCCAGAAGGAGCTTTGAAGGCAACTTTATCTCTCCTTGAAAGAGTAAGCTTCATTTACGACTATTAATAACGTAGCCGTAGCATACACTAAAATACTTATCTTATTCAACATTAATACTTCAAACATTTGATCAAATTATATTGTGTAATTGTTGTGTGCCCTGATAAGAAGACAATAATTTTAATTTACATATTAATATTAAGCTAGTTATATATATTTTTACAAGTTACAGCAAATAATTTTAAATATTTAGTATAACAATTTAAATTCGCCGTTTACTTTAACTTGCTAGAGAAAATATGGTGAAAGGTCGGCAGTAAATTTTCTTTTGCTTTCTATTTTTGGTACAATAGTAAGTAGCTCCTAGTCTAAGAGTCCTTAGTAAAATTAATTCCTGCATCTAGGTACTGATGAAGGACATAGTAACTCCTGCTCCTCCAGAAGAAACACGGACCGTCATTAAAAAGTGCCTGGAAAATGCAGCTCTGGTCAATTATACTCAGCTTTCTAACGAAGCAAAAATCGATGGTACGTAAGATTTTCAAGGATGTTTATTCCTTTCGTTTGCAATTACAACCCTGTTAATTTTGCTAGTGTGCATACACCAGTGTGTAATAATTATCCACATCAATAATGCTGTATTCTGTGGCCAACCTATATAATTTTTGTGTTTTTAATGCTGACTTAAAACAGTCCCTGCGCCAGTAGTTGCGGGTAAGGAACTTATGGTTTACCTTCGTGAAACTGTAAAATACTCTGATGTAGTGGCATGATTTGTGTATTTGTATACCTCTATGCTTTGTTTTAAAACAGACTCAAACGCTAATGTTCTGATAAAAGCCATAGCCAAGGTTTCATACCTAACCTACCGTACTAGTTTTCAATAATCCCTACTTTCGTATACAAAACTATTATTAGCTTGTGAAAATTAACAATATTAGATGATTGGTATATTTACTTTACCTATATAAATAGTTGTACAGTAGGCAAAATGCAGTCTTATGGCTTGGTATAACTGTGAGGGTATTTGCTGAATAAATGTTTTGGTTTGGTTAATTGCAGAAGAATTGGGTCCAGATGGCCAAGAAATAGTTGTTCCTAGCAGGCGGCTTGAAGAGCTGATACATTTGTCAGAGTTGTGTGTAGATTTGCTGCAACAGAATGAAGATCACTACGCTGAGGTAATAATTTGTCTTTATTCTTGCTCGATTATGGCTGCTAAATGTTTCTCACTTTCACCCAGTGTGAAAGCTACCTATCCGAGTACAGTCTAGAGACGCAAGAGTAAATGACCGTTTAATTAATGTAAATGTTATCATTATCGTTATCTACCTACTTACCTGCCTGTCTACAGTATAAGTATAAGTATCACACGCCTTCATTGTTCATGGATGGGTAGTTTTGTTGGGCTAACCATAAGTTGATAGAAATAGATTCTACAGTACTTCTACAATACATAAGTTCGTAAAATCGTAAATAAGAAAAGCTCACAGGTGATCTCCTCCTGCATCATGCAAAATCATAATGCTAAAAATGCGATCAGACGGCCTTCCGGCTAAAGGTGTTGACGTTACGTTGAGAGTTGCAGTTTGTTGTTGGGCGCTACTCCATGAACCCACCTAAGCTACACCAACCAAAGCCAAACCCATTTTGATTGTAATTAATCATCTTATGTGCCTGCACCTTTATACCTGTACATAATATACCTTTATGAGCAAGAGAAATTCTATACCTTACTTAAGTCATCATGATTCGCGGAGAAAGTTCCACAGAGACCTAATAAACCTGAACCTGACCCTACAGTTCGTGATTAGCCCTTATATAACTACATACCTAAATACCTACTACCTACTACCTACATAGTTTTGCTGGTTGTTGATATTGTACACAACTTTAACCAACTAACATGCCTACTACTACTATTTACATAATAATATGTATATAATATTACCATTTTATTATTATTTTGTATTGATATTCGTAAGTACGATGTGGATGTACTGAAATATTGAGAACCAGCCGTTTTTGTTGCTGTCGTTGTTGTTGTTGTCGGTAAATTTTCTATTTTCTTGTATTGTCTGGTTAGGTTGACTTTGACTTTTTCAGTTTTGAGTTGATTTACTTCATTGCTCAGGGAGCGCTATAGCCCTTAGCCTTCCCTGGGTACCTATTGTATTTAATTAAACGCTACCTATACAAATAAGGCCATTGAGTATTAATTGTTCACGTATTATTATTCTGTACACTGTACACGTAACAAATGTGATGCAATCGTTTGGTTGTGATGACTCCTAACTGCAATTCCTTTTCTCATTCTTATTTCTCTTCATCTGTGAATGTGTCTCTGAGGTCTGAAATGTTGATCTTTTTCTCTGGTGCTTTGACTGTTCTCTCTCGGTGGTGCCCTCGTGCTGGCCATTTGGTTTCCTCTACATCCAATCAATCAATTGCAATTGCAATCCATCCTTGTGTTACACGCAATTCATCCTCTTCGCGTTAACAGTACTTTCGTAAAGGGGTGAGTTATACATTCCATAAAATCTCATCACAATTGATTTCGTTCACCAATTCAAATATTATACTACACAATCCAAATATATACTTATATACTCATTTACTTATATAACATGAAATATAATTCTGACAGATACTTACTGTAGCCTATAGCTAGATACTATGTAGATTCAAATTAGTTTAGTGACTTCACTTACAATAACTACTTTACTTATGACTAGCTTAGAGAAGGTACTTTAGTAATACGTAGTTACTTAGGATAGAATCAATACCGAAAGCTTTTAAAAGGTTAATTAGCGTATGTAGTTTTATATATCAATATGATTTTATTTAGCTTGAAAATTATAATTACTTAACTGCTGATACTTTTAGCAAAAATACTGACTGACGAATGAAGGAACTATTAATTTAGGAAAAACAGAACAGAACACTGGAGAAAGTTAATTTACCATTTCTCTTTCCATTATATTTAAAAGTTAATACTTGTTAGCCAGCCACTCGTCCTTAATCATCCATCACTACAAACACAACCAATCAACCAAATCCACTTGCCACAATTACCTAATCCAGCTATTGACGGCCTTCAGTGTGGCTTTACTTCGCCCGCTTTCAACCTTGCTGCTTTCCTTATGCATACTTTCACCGCTTTCTCCCTTGCAGACATCCTACAACATTGTTTCCCGTTTTATTATAACACTACGTTGAGATTGGGAGTTGCTCCTTGAAAAACTCAGAGTACTTATGTCGGGAGACTCTATTGTAACTAAAGTAACATTTTACTAAATAATTATACTTTTAACTATATTAATTTTTCATATATTATGTATGATGCAATTAATGCCACTGCAGGAAATTAGTTTCCAGAGATAGTAAATATTAGTTAGTATAATGATCTGCTTTCTTACTTACCTAGTTCATGATTGGGATCTCTTAGCGAGTTATCTGTTTTATTATTTATTAGTTGGTAATTTAATGTAGTCAATAGTATCTCTACACATTTACCCATTCACACCTGTACAAGTCACACAAGACACCAGTTTCATCAAGATCACATAAAAAGTACACTAGTGATATCCTTGAATTTTACTAGCGACACATTTACTACCCAATTACACAAAGTTTCACAAACCACCACTTAGGCAATCCATTGGACTCACTCAGCACAAATAGAAACGCAGATCTAATAAATTAGCCAAATGGGAAATTACCACAATGAAAATTAATTACAGTACCCCAGAATACCTAATGGTCACGCACAATTTTCCAAAAGTGATCCTTTCTCTTTTAGTTAGAGTATTCACGTGAATGTCTGTCTCCAGAGAAAGTAATAATTTTCCTATCCCGCATGGCTCTTACCTTCCTTGTACGTAGACACTGGCTTTCATTATTAGAAATTGGTATTACCGTTCGAAAACTTTTTCATGTGTTACAAAGAATTGTAGCCAATCAATGATACTTATAATAATATATTACGAATCTATAAGATAGTATGATCTACCAACAACCATTGTTTTTTAAATGGTGAGGGGAGTGAGCAATTCAGGATATAATATTCCTCCTCCCTGTGCTTATTAACGTTAAATAGCAAGTATTATGTAAATTGTATTTAGGGAGCGTAATGTTTAGGAATGTCAGGAATGGAAGGGCATTAAATTTTATGGATAGGTGTATGGATTTATGATTGTATAGGCAGATAGACTAAAAGTTCTAAAAAGGAAAAAATACTTTGCTACTGTTGAACAGGGTCGTTATCTCTATCTGTATTATAGGGCCTAGCCTACTTAGCTCTTGTATGTTCATTGTTAATGTGAATGACTTATTGTGATTGTTCCCTTGATTGTGTTGTACGTAAACCTGGTTTTCTCCTCCCTCAATGCAATGTGACCAACGGAATGCAGGAACAAGTAAGTCAGACAACTCATAATATACTAATACTCTATTCTTAGTTCTTCTATCTTTCTTTTTCTTCCCTATCGCCACAAATCATGCTTTCAAAAAATGTTGTCAGCTTTACTGCTTTATACGTTGTTTGAAGACATGGCGGTGGCCTGTTTTTTGTGTATAGTTAGTTTGTGTTAAACATTTTATTGATAGGTTACATGATAATTAACTCTAGTACCTCTAATTTAATGATAATAGTTTTAAATATCGATATCTAGCTATAACTAACTAAAATAAGTATAGTGTAGGTTAAAGTAGCCATAGTTTTAGGGGTCATTCAAGTATTACGTGCACCTCTTTTACTTGAGGGGTCTGTACTCGAAGATTAAAATATGATAGCCAAGGTCGGGTGTCTTGTTTGTCATGATCGGTATTCAATTGAAGAAAGATGTCAAAGAATTTGTATTCTAAACGACATGGAGTTAATATTACAGGGTATTTAACGCAAAAAATATGTCATTGGTGCTTGCATGTTATGGAACAAAAGTCTTTGCAGCCAATTTTATGTTACATTTTCAAGGTTTTGTACCGAATTTAATGCAACCTGCTCAGTTCCAAATATTAACGGTTTGGCTTCTTTTCGGTACTTAACACTATAATGAGCTAGTGCTTCTTGATTCTAACATTTGCTGAAATTACATAGATAGTATGTATTACTGCTCATAATTATGATCATAAACAAGAAAACTCTAATTTAGTATACTATAGCCCCAAAAGTAGCTTAACATGAGCAGAAACCATATTTTCACTAACTTCTTCACCTTTAGTAGTATTATATAGATAACTAATGAATGTGCAATCAAAGCTTGTTCTAGACCATTGTGTATGAACGTATGATGTACTATATACAGTTGTATTACAATTGTAAATTCATACTAAGGCCAGGCCTCAATAAAAAAATTTCTTCCAAGAATCCTGAAAGCAGACTTTCACCAAAAACCCCGCCCCCTACTTTCTATTTTCTCCACTT
>JAQFYC010002625.1:0-24566 GCA_034694165.1 Tomocerus mixtus | reverse complement strand
GGCACTCCCGGGTAAACTCCGGATTTTAACCCTTTCGGACCAAATAATCCATCAATGAAATGAGACACCTTTAACTAGTCACTAGTATACTTTATCGGAATTAAAACATAGATTTTGCAAAGTCTGCGTTTAAAAGTTAGAATTCTTTTTGGTTCAGCTTTTATGCTTGTGGCCTTTTTCGTTCTGCTTGTGGTGAAAAAAGTGAGACCATGGATAAAGAATAGTAAGTGTTCCAATTATAGTTAATAAAACTACCAGTGATTATAAAATCTCCACTGCTAATTTAGCATTGTCTTACAAAGTAAAGTTCCTTCTTCAAATAAGATCATTTTTTAAAATTTTGGGGGTCGAAACAGCAGAGAAATAAAAAGTCAAAAATTGGCATGTGTTACAAGGTAGTACACGGTAAAAGCTTATTAGCGCCAAATATGCAAATGGACGGTTGGTAAATGAGACCGACTATAACTAATATTTATTTTTATTTCTTGAATAATTTTATTTTGTCATTATAAGCAGGGTTGCCAATGTGCTGAGAAATTTTTCGTAGAAATCAAATATTCGTTCATATTTGACAGCCCTTATTGGCCCAACTGAAATTCCATACCCTCGGAGGGCCTTCAGCTGCCTGTAGGGTAATTTATTGCTCTTTGGTAATTTTGATTTCATGTTTATCAACAAATCATTCGAAAATTGCCACGGAGCGGCAAATCCCATTAACATAGTTGTTTGAACAATGAAACTAAGCACAGCTAAAAATGCGAATACAAAGATTATATCCACAGTGACCATATTATATAACCGAATGGAGCATAAACTCCCGATTAGCAACACTGAGGACACGAGCATCATGAGTACTGGTAGAAATAGTAGAATTAAGCTGTCGTTGAATATTATATTCAAAAGCCACAGTTTTTGGTAGCCCAGTATTTGTTTACTTATGCTGGTCTCCTTATATCTGCAAAATCATCATTACAATTGTTTATTCATTTGAAAATCGATTCTTGTAGTATATATTGACCCCATTTCACTCTTGGGCAATTTGCATTTACATTATTGCTCTCGTGTAACATATTATGCTCTTTCCTAAATTATACGTACCTGACGTAATGCAGAAAGTTGTAATTGCGAAGAATGTAGAGTATGATCCAACTATACAGATTTGTTATTGTGTACAGTCCATACCCTGTGGAAAATTGAATTAGCAGTAGAAAGAATTTTACCAATCGATTGTCGTAATGTGTAGTCACAAGAAAATACAATTGATGTCGCCCTTCAGTTACACTCATTATTATTGACGCGACCAAGACCGCTGTAATCGAAACCGGAGTGAGGAATGTACATATCAGTGTTTCCATTTTGTTCCATATTCGGCTTTCAAAATTACCTGGAATTCAAAATATTTATGATTAACTATCAAATGAACTTGAACACCAACAGCGACACCATCTTTGTGGCCAACCTTTTTGTTTCGCCGTCCCGGCCGACTACAAATTATGGGAATGTTTGTAATTTTTTACTTTGAATGCACATTCGTTACAAATTAACGTTGGCACGCAATATATGTTTATACAGTTAAATCTTAAATCGATTAAAAAAATAAAAAATTGCATATTATCATAGTACTGGTTTTTTTGCTTAATAAATACTAATAATTAATTACGCGCTGCACGTTTCACAATTAAATTATGATATTTCCGCCTTGTACTATATATTATCCCGTTTTATTTCCTAATGCATTTCCCTTAATACTTTTGCATTAATGTTTTTGGCAAACATATGCTTTATATTTTCTGACCTTTGACATTGGCGGTTGTGATGTTTGATTGCAAACAATTCAATATCGTGCTCAGTTCTTCACTTTTTAACTGGGCGGCCGTTAGACCAATAATGGCTCCAACATAGAAAACGATCCACAAGAAAATGAAGACGATTCCCTTAACGTTGCCATTACCATTTTCAATTTCCTGTCGCATCTGAAATATTTCGTACAATAAAAGAAGGAAGAGGATTATTATGAATTTGATCGCTTTGTAGGATTTGGTGGCGGAGAATGTACACGAGGAAGAGTTCCAGGATAACGGTAACAGTCTCGAACGGTGGCCAATATTTGCATAGTACCCAATCCAAGAGAAATTATTTTCCCCGTCGTTAAGAAATTCTGCAATTGTGGTGGTAGATGCACTTGCCCGTGTTTCAAAATTTGTCATTAAAGAATTTACAGTGTTGGAAATTTTTAATATTCTTAGTTTGCGAAGAACCGTCATTGTGAAGAATTGGAAGCGTCCTTATTCTGTCTCTCTAAATCAACGCTTAAAATTTGACTGCCCTAAACATATTTTTTAATGCTATGAATTCTAGCATAATATCGATTACTAAGCTTCTACCTCCGGTGCCATAACGCTTACCTGTTTGTCAGGGGACGTACATTTATTCATTTAAAACTACATTTATACTTAACTAAGTATTCGCTTGCCAAAAGCAGTAGTAAGCTTTCTAAACACTGCGAAATAATTTGCAGCGACATCTTCTGCAAAATTTGCATCTATGGATAGTGAACAATCAAATTTGGTAAATAATTATGCTTGAAATTCCACTATAGAACAAATATATTATAATTCGTTGAGTAGCTTAAGGTATATTCATTTTGAAATAGAAAAATAATTTACTGAGAAAAGTAATTCGCACTAGCATTTTTTGATAAATTATTTTGCTTTACTGAAAGGATATGATGTATATGGATTAGGATGGACAATTTGCTTAAATTTGTTTATTGTAACATTATAAATGAAGAATTTAGTTACAATTTTGCTTAAAAGTCAAAAACTTTAACTAAATATTTCTATTAAAAAATTACGTAATTTTTTTAAAATTTTCCTGAACTAGGTATAAAAATATGCTAAAATTTGTAGCATACTAGCTTGAATTGAAATAAAATGTGAAGATGGTACGTACAACTAAGATTTATTTAATTAAATGTCCGAGCACTGTGCTGACAATCTGATAACACTATATGAAATATACTCTTATAGTAGTTTAATAATATATAATATCTGTCATGATAGGCTTCGCCTTTTGTTGCTAATTCCCATTTTACAAGAAAATGAATGTTAATTATTTTATAACAAACTCTAGGTAATCTGCATATTGTCGCTGGCAAGGTTTACTTCGCAAGGTGTTTGGTTACCACAGACGGAAATAGAGTGTTTTGTCGAAAATTGTAATAGGACTGGCTTCACTGTGTTAACATTTGTTCACCAATTCTTCGAAATGCTTTCTGATAATTAATATGATACTGATAGTGCATAATATAATATTCACAGGCTGCTGTATAATATTTATCAAGCTCGGTGGTTCTGTGAAGCCAACAGCAGGTATCCAATAAAAGGTCTTCTAGTTATTAATAAATTAATCATGACTTAGTTCTTATCCTGCAATAATAAATATTAGTTATGCTTGATGAAGACAGTCCTCAATATGAAAACGTGTGCACTCAAATCCAAAATAGAGAGCCGCTCTCTTTTAAATTATGTATAAATTTTATTCTGCCTTTACCTCATGTAGCTGTGTAGGCGTTTGACATTATCTACTAGCCATGAAATAATACTTGGTGACCTATTATGATACCAGTTTTGCTAATGTTCTCTTTCAAACACATCTGAATAACTAGGATATATTAAACTTGCATGTTCTATTCGAGGTGGATAATGCTAAAGGTTTAATCAATATTTTATATAATTTTTATTGTTAGAGCGTTGACAAGCTCGATCTTGGATAGTACAGAGGTAATATTAGTGTTACATAAAATGGTTTCGCCATACCAACATAATAATGTTCTAAGTAGTAAAATATTGACATATAATATTCAATTAATATAGTGAAAATAATCATAGTAGGACATAGCGTAGATGTATGATCTTGTCTAACATGTAATAAATAACAATATAACTTTTAACTAATTGGTAAAATTCGTGTAATGATTGTATAACTTTCGAGAAGCACAATGAAGTATTACTATTATAATTTTTGCTGTCACGTGGTTCTACTTATTATATTATTGTAGGTATTTCCAATATTGGTCAATGTCATTAAGCTGAATGTAAAAAGACCTACGCAATACCTACAACAATAAGACCTAATACACAAAGTTAATATTAATATTGGTAGTATTAGTATTGTAGCTGGTTTCAAAATAATTAGGTTAGGTTTGGTGAAAAAAAGACCGCCAAGCGGCCGTTTTATCACTCACTCTTATGCTGTTCGTTGTACCTTATACTTTGTCGAGTTATACGTGAGTGTGGAATATATTTTGCTGAAACAGTTGAAACGCTATATCAAAATACATTATTTAGTTTAGCATTTCAACCGTATCAACCAGCACTGTTGAAACCCGGGCACTCCCGGGTAAACTCCGGATTTTAACCCTTTCGGACCAAATAATCCATCAATGAAATGAGACACCTTTAACTATACTTTATCGGAATTAAAACAGATTTTGCAAAGTCGGTGCTTAAAAATTAGAATTCTTTTTGGTTCAGCTTTTATGCTTGTAGCCTTTTTTAGCGGAGAGGCACATGACATTGTCATGCATGTGATTCCGCTCCACTATATGCATTCACCCAGGTCCTCAAAAGTTGTCGGCACGGACGGTGGACGCTAAACCTGAGCCTTGGGCACAATGTGAAGAATCAAAATTGGCAGATAATTCTTCGAGGCAGGTTGCATTTAGCTCTACAGCACTGTCAGATTTCCGGTTTAGCCGTAAAAACCGGAGGAATCAAAACTCGATTTGTTTCCTGGTTAAAATTTAATCTCACCAGTTACAGTGCATTTATTGCATTGTATATTTGCCATTACGTAATATTCTCATCACATCATCTCGTTGCGCTGAGATCCGAGCTTCCAAGCATGGGTTCGTGGACTGCAGTCCCCGATAATTAAAATATAGTTACCCCTTATCACAATGTATAATAAAATATTTTGCGTTTCCTATTCAGCTTTTCCAGAGAATTCTTGCAAAATTACTCTACATATGAACAAAGTATGCGTAAATCCGAGTTTAATTTAATTTGGATTAAATTAAGTAAGTCCCTGACCCTTCCAACTACAATAATCTAAAGTTAGCAATTAAAACCATAAAATAAAAAAATAGGTGAAAAACCTAAAAAAAAATTAGCGTCGAGCCTGCCAGAAAAACTAGAAAACAAGGAATATCGTTACCAATTCCCTTAACACTTACATAATCATTAACTATTTAATTACATGGTCGTCTCTCCGTTGACCACAACACGAAATTAACAGTGACCATCCACTACAGACTACAGATATCTTACGTTTTGACCTACTAATCACCGTCTCCTGTTGTGGCGTGGCCATTTACCCTAATGCATAGCCCCCTCCCCCTATGACAGCTAAAAGTGTAGCAGGAGGAGGCCGTGACGTCACCTGGCGGATACTATGGATTTTCCCTGATTGGGTGGGCACTTGGTGCTGGTTTGAATTATTTTAGGAAAACTAATGGGGAAGGTCATAGGTCAGTACAGATACCACGGAACTAATAAATAGCTTTTTAAAACATTGGGGAGGTCGACATTCAATTTACATGTAATTTAATCCTCCTTTACTCCGTATAAGGATATGTGTTGTCATTCATTTAACATAACAATGGTCAACGGAAAGACAACCATGCAATTAGTTAATGATTATGTAAGTGTTAAGGGTTAAGGTAACGATATTCCTTGTTTTCTAGTTTTTCTGGCAGGCGTGACGCTAATTTTTTTAGGTTTTTCATTCGTTCTGCTTGTAGTCAAAAAAGTGAGACCATGGATAAAGAATAGTAAATGTTCCAATTATAGTTAAAACTACCAGTGATTATAAAATTTCCACCGTTAATTTAGTATTTTTTTTATAAAGTCTAGTTTCTTATACAATTAAAATCACATTTCATTTTGAAAGTTAAAACAGCATGGAAAAAAGTTAAAAATTGGACTGTGTTACAAGGTACGACAACGTAAAAGATGATCACCAAATATGTTAATACCTCGTTTTTGTCTACTGGGGTCGTCTTAATCCTACTTTTGCAGTGCTGATTTACACTGTAGTCAGCGTAAATCAGCTTATGGAGCTGCAATCTGCTGATACTAGGGCAAAGCACTCAATTGTAGGAAAATTGGAGTGAAATTGTATAGCATCAGCTGATTTCGGTTGTGCAACAATTGTGACCCCAATTTTTAACTGCCGCAGTTCTCCAATTTCTACCCATTCCTACATACAAAAATGTTAAATACAATGCTCATGAACGTTCCCGAAAATGAGGAACAAATATTCCTCCGGCCATGATTAAGTCGAGGGTAAAGTGATTCGGTACGTGAGTGTACAAGTAGAACTCCAAAACAATTTCTGCTTAATAATATCTACCAGAAATAAAAACAACGTTATATATAAATATTTAATGGATATTGTGTGCTGGGCTTTATGTACATAGACTTACTGCCATCTGAAAGTGGAACGACCAAAGCGCCCAATTTTATCTTTACTCTCATCTTTATAAACATACCTACCCATAAGCATTTATTTAAAACGAGAACATTCATATTTGCTTAACACAATTTATGGCAACAACGAAATCCAGCCCAAAAAGTGTCATTACTTATATCTACCTACCTACTAACGTATTACTTATTAGTTGTGGTTCAGCAAATAGAAGTACTAAGTACATACAATTAATACAAGTGTTCAGCCAGTGCATCATGGTATGGTATGTACAGTATAAGCTTAAGGTACTTTGGTAGCGAGCTGTGTTAAGAAAAGGACCTGGAGGAAAAGAACCCTGCCAAAGCCAAACTATCTGTACTTAACCGTCGAACAACTACGATTCTAACTAAACCAGGGCTGTACGTTTTGACGTGGAATGAACGGTCTGGGCAAAAATATTATTTATTATCATGACTAATTAGACCAACATAACATGCTTTTATTATTCAAACAGTTTCAGGATGGTTTTCCAACTGAATGATGAGCAAAAATACAATGAGATTAAAACAATACAGTGGTGTATAACTAAAGGTAAATATTAGATAAAACATAGCGGCCTACAAATGCACACTAAATAAACGCCGTTGCTTTTCAATTTTTGCTTACAAAACGAGGCCCAGAATAAAAATAGTTTCATGTGTCGGTGTTTACCTGTACTGATGTTGTATTATAAATTGGGATTAGTTTTGTTAGTTGTACGTTAAATTTACAGAAGAACAGTTATAGAACAGTTCGAGTGCTATTTGAATAAAGTCTGACAGTAAAGCAAACAAATCTATCAATGCCGTTCCACTTTTTGAGAAGATTTACAACACCGAGCGCAAATACATTTTGTAACTCTTCAGCAGTCGTCAGCCGGAAAATAAATTAGGCTACCCACATGTTGTTATCAGAGAAGCAAAGACTTTTGAGCTTAATCGTGTTACCATTACCAATTGTAACTAGAGCAAAAAATCTGGTTATGATATGGATAAAAATAAATACTAAACAGTTACTTACTAAGAAATTGGAATTTTATGTTACAATATATTAGTAAACAGGTAACAGTGTTCGTTTTACCTCTAAGTTAGTTATCTTAAAATACTTTTACATTGTGTATAACGTTTGGTTGATAAACTTATGTATGGTTTGCTCTATAACATAATTATTTCTTTCTTATTAATTGTTAATGTGTGGTGAAATATTATTGCGTAGGCAATGGCTTGATTAGTACAATACATAAAATCACTCTACCAAAAATCAATTCTGTCTTTTAGAAAATTGATATAGGAAATGTTTTTGACATGTACCAGTTCTTTCTTACCATTTTAAACCCAATATTTACTGAGTATGGTAGGATGTAACGGGATGTCGGCGGCATAGACGATTAATTAGTAAAGCCCACAATTTATGTGACCAGCCATTAAAACATTGGAAAAGCTGCATCACATCAGGTAAGCCAAGTTATTGTTTTCCCAATTCTTAAAACTGTTTTTCTTATTAGTATAAAGAGATTCAATTTTTAGTGATTGTAAAAAGAAAGTAAGTTGCTTCAATGAAATAAAATATTTATATCAAATATTCGTTAACTAGGTTCCGTTTTATAATGTATTTTTCGTTGTACAGTATCACTTAGGGAAATTAAGATTTATATTTGGGTTCCTTTAGACAACACATTTCAAATGAAACCCCACTTATACATTTAAAATTTGATAAGCGTGGCCATAACTTTGGAAGGGTGTGGCCGAGTTGTTCCAAAAACAAAATGGTTCTTCGTTATGGCGTACTGTGTCAGAATTCAACAAATTTGAACCATTCGTAATATATAGCCAAGGTTTCGGATGGAATAGTTCCATCTGGGAACGTTCCCAATCTTCCCGTCCGGGATGGTTCATTTTTAGAGGTGGTAAGTGAGGAAGTTATTTATGAAGTGGTATTACGTGGGAAGGTTCTGTTATAGGCTATAACAGGTGAGCAACCTATATAACAGCGAATAACATAGGCCTCATGTAGATATTAATAACTCGTGTACCCATTAATAGTAACTAATACTCGTTCTCACAATATGATATCTTCAATATATATTCAGCATACATTTAAACTACATTGTAATTATATTATATTAATGACTAAATAAGTTCCTTGGTAATTACTTGTTCTCAGCCTAAATAACACATCCGATATAATATGTAATTTATATTATCCAAGGGATTCCCTAATACGGATATAAGGGAACCCCTATAAGGGACACATTTTTCCTGCCCCGTGAATTTCCTTATATGCGGTTTGCATTATATGTAGTACAATTTATAATTTTATTCATACTGCATACGTCATATTTTAGAAATTTAACTAATAATCATATTTAATTATGTGTCAATTAGAATTGGCATTAATTCTTTATAAGAATATATATAAAATATATAAGTCACAGCCTTCTAAACAAAAATTAGTGAATGTTTTACTTAAACTATACGAAAATAGATTACATTGACCTGGTTTGGTTGTGGTAAAAAGTTAGTATGTACATATATAACATATGGGGCGTTCCATACTTACGAACACGTACTAATAAGGTATATAAAATAAGGATATATAACAGAATGTGAATTTAAAAAAGATATTATAATATAGCATTAATATATCATTGGTGCAACCTATATTGTAAGTGTAAATAAGGGTTTCCAGTTTTCTTAGAAAAGACTTAGTTTCCATGCGTTAACTCAACACTCCCACTAACCATTCCGTATTTCTCTTTTTTGACATCTTTCCCAGGTGTCCAAACTTTTGGGATGGGGAGTGGGAAATACCGAAACCATGCTTACATGGAATGCAGTTTCAGTCCCATAAACTGGTTTCTCAACCGATTAATAATAATTGCATCTGTATAATAATAGTGAACTTAAATATAGACACGTGATCCTTTAATAATGATTTAATTGTAGCCTACTACATTGTTAATAGAATTTTAATGTCGATGTTTTAAAGCGTTTCTTAAAATTTTCGAAAAATGCCTTATAGGCCAGGGATCAGTTGAGGGTAAAGTGAGGGTTAATAATATGAAAATCCAAAAGACATAAGTTGCTTCTTTATTGGCAAGTAGTAAATACATACTTGTCCGTTTGTGTAAAAGTATCATTAATATAAAAAGCGTTAAAGAAAATGTATAACTATTTATGATTATCAGGGACGCTACCATGGAAAAATGCTCTGCAAATACAGAGACGATTGATGGGGAAACAACATTGCCAGCAGTCAATGCCAGCGATCAAATTCCTCGGGATGAAGGTCTATACATTAAAAATATTCTGGCGCTTATTCGTTAACGTAACTAGTGAGCTATAATTATTCTTATAATTAATTATGTTTATGATTGCAGATATGGCGGCTGAGCAAACAGCGAGCAAAATTCCAAGGAAAAGGCAATCACGATTTTCCACTAGTGGGGACTCTGCGTCTCAATTCGATGATAAGGAAAACATCCACTTTTATTTTTATAAAATTAATTTGGGGCGCTTTATTGGAGATTCACGTGATACTGGCAAGGCAATAAATAATTTGGTAAAGGACTACAATGATAGAAATAGAAAAAAGAAACAAAGCTTCAAAGGATACACTCCAATAAAAGTCATTTCAAATGATTTATCGCAGAAAATATTTTCCGTTAGGCTATTTATTCAGCAATTACATGGGGAAGCCTCAATTAACGCAATGGTTCGGGAAGAAACATTAATTGACAGGCGTAATAACTCTGTATTATTTTATTGGGATTCCCAAACAGTAATAGCAGCTACGACGGGGAAGGGATGGGCAGTAATAAATGGCAAACAGGACATGCAGTTTACAGAGAAAGTAGCCATGAGGATTCTAGACGGGAAAGGAATTTTTGCTTGCACAAAAAGGTATCTTTTTGGCAGCAAACGAAAAGATACTTGCCGGTACAATCTACCAACGCTAGATCCCTTCTTTTTCTCGGTAGGTTCAATTGTGGAAGAGTACACCGCCATGCTGCGGCCCAACTCGTCAGCATACCGTTTACCATGTTTTAATAATAAAAAGGATATCAGGGTTGTAGTAGGATTGCGAAAAGTTGGATTTAAATTTGGTTTCAATCTCTCCGATTTAGAATCGGTTGTCGAATATCTTGTAAAAATCGACAATGGGGAGACAACATTTTCTTATCCAGAAAATGAAGAGGAAGACTCTTGCATGTTATATAGACGAAAATTTATTGAAGCAACCGAATTAAGGCAGACCCTCAATGACATACTACTTAAATATATGCATAGAGAAGTACTAGATTTTCCTCAGCCAGTCTTAAAGCAGTTTGACATTTGTGATAATAGGGTCGAAGATTTTCTAAACTGCAGGGAGTTAGAAATCAATGCTTGTAATATTAAAGTTGGGCCGTTAAGTTGTGCACAAAATCTGTCTGAAGTTTTAAAAGAATACAAATCTACTTGTAGACAAAACAACAGTAAGCCAAAAATTTTCAAACCGAGCACAGAATCAGGGAAATATTTCTCGAGGTGGACTTACTCATTCAAATCGAGTTATAACGAAACTTTTAAGGGTAAGTTTGTTAAGATGATAGAAGGCAGTTTGATGCATGAAGGGCAATATTACTGGCGTTACCAAAACAGTTGGTATTATTTTTCTAGTGAATATATTATTCAAGTAGAAAAGAAATTTGTAGCGATTTTAAAGAAACATTTAATGCGTCATAATTCACACCCGCATTTGCCCTTAAGTTGGGGAACGATGGAAAGGGTAAAGAAAGCAAAACCCACCCCGTCGAAGAAGAAAAGTGATATACCACGAAAGCACTCGCCAAAGGCAAAAATGGGTAAGACGAATGCAAAATCGCCTGGAAAACCAAAGCCTGTAGAGTCTCCTGCAAAATTTAGAGATTATTTCACTCGAAAAAGTAAAGTAAATAAGCCAAACGTTAACTCTGCATTATTTTCAAGTGACGATAGAGCAGAACAATCAACCTCTACACAAAGCACCCAACCGATAGCTATAGCTACCAGAGACAGTAACCTTACCGACTTTGACAAAATTAAAACACAAGTAACGCCTACAAAAGATAGTAAATCTTGTGGTCAATCATTTTTAAACGAGGATGATAATTTCAGTTCCCCTGTTCCACCCAAAAAAATAAAAATTGAGAATGAGGAAGATTCTAATTATACTGAGCCATCTACCTTAGATGGAAATGAGAGCAACTTGACGGAAGCTATACCAAACTTGGTCGAACTTCGGTCATTAGGTGCATCAAACCCCTCTAACCCCATAGCAGACACATTGAGTCACCCAAGCACATCATCTACAGAATATAAAACCGTACATGTGGCAATCGACGAAGGTGTGTATAACTTACTCTATCTGGGGATGCCACATTATTTAGTGGCAGACAAAATATTTCCCGAAAGAATTTCTATAGAACTATTTGATTTGCTATACTTTAATCCTAAAGAAGGAGCAGAAGCCTACCTTTATCATGTAAAGAATACCTTTCAAGGTGATGCAACTAGAGCCGTTTGTGCGCAGATATACAATTCTGCATTGGTTTTGTTTAACGTACTGCAAGGCAATTCAAAAGAATTTAATATCCTAAAAGAATGGAGATTATATTGGCACACTAAAATGACTAAAATGTTAGAACAATTTCCAGATATACCCGAGTATATGAAGACTGACAGTAAACTTAAAGCCATTTTGGAGAGGGTCGTTTTTGTGTGTGCATTGCGCGTACATGACAAAATATCTAAAGATGTACAGGAAATACAAATAAGAACGTACGATGGCCCAAATACCCCATCTCTCCACCTTGAAAAAGATCTTATCTTTGTGTTGACTGAGAGCGATTTGATAAAATTGCTTAATGACAAAAATACCGACAGCAACAAATACACTGAGAAGCTACAAACTCATATTAAAGATGAAGGTAACGAACAGCTTGGCGTAGATGACATAGCCAGAATTATTATGAATGGGCTGTATGAGGGTGGGTATGTCGAGCGAGAGTCCGACAACGTTTTAGCAAAGCTTTTATATTGTACCGAAAAAGATTTTGTAGCGAATGCTTTGGAAAAGAATTATTTTTGTACTGAAGTACAAATTGCCATCAAAATTATCTTTAAAGTGCTAAGACCGTGTCGAACGTACTTTAACTCTTTAGGGCCTAAAATTGACGTAATTCGATTGTGTAGTGGCTTGCATGAAATGGGTTACAATACTTCTCAATTTAAAATATGTGAGATCCGAGCATTGGATTAAAGCTAATATGTTCAGAAAATATCATAGCAGTCGCCTTAGACGTAATATCCTCTATTTATTGCACTGTTAGTTAATATCCGGTCCGACCATGGATACTATGTCCAGTATGTAATACAGCTACCTAAATTTGATTTACAAACCCTTTTACCTACTTCAATAGTTTTTGTGTAGAAGCCTAAAAAGTACTTTTGTGGACCCCTAGGGGTCAAATAGTTGATTTACCTTTTATTTTAGGCTGAATTATGTAAAATAAATTTCACTGCCGGGTGCCGAGTATATTTAAAATAATTTTCATTTCCGGGTAGAGATGTTTCCGGATCTGGAGTATCCGGGTGCCCAGTACGCCCCGCTGCATGGAACAAATGCAATATTTTGTTAAGTTTATTCAATATATTAAAGATAATGAATGACAACCAAAATTTGAGTTGGCTAGTGATTTTTCAACCTTTAAGGCTCATGCTCAAACATATTGAATACGTGGAAAGCCTAATATTCATAATTAGTATTGGTAAAATAAGCTAATCTTGTGTAGGACTAAATATTGTGTATTTAGTAATTGTAAGCTGGTGATTAAAATAAATATGAAATTACCACTTTGTAATACTAAACTTAGTCACAATTTAAATAAAGTATTGCGTAGTTAGTAATAATTAAAATCTTTATTTTATTTTTTCGCCCATTTCACATATTATTCTAGGTAAAGAATTATTTGTAATTGTAAGCACAGATAATACTTGCATTATTCAATTGTTCCTCTGTGAGGTCTGTCTACATCCTCTATTTTCAACTTTTTTCTGAATGCTCATTTCAACATTGTCGAAGATTCTTACGAAATACAAGATACATAGCCATAATAGTGGAAGCCTCTTATTAGAATCAATAAAAATTAAACAACAGGTACAGGCTGAAAATGAGTAACTCGGAGGTTGATTCTTGGCTAAACTATTGGTTTAATTTTCAATAGGCTCTTTTTTATACATTTAGCCCTTAAAGGACTGTACTTATCTATTATTAAATTTAAATGCTCATTCAAGTAAAATCCATCAAAAGCATCAACTAATTTTCCGCATACTTAATTTCAATTAATACATATTTCGCTAAAACATCATATTTTATTACTATAGTTGAGAGTCTGTACTTTTAGTTCAGATATAGAGCAATACTATGACGCAATTTTGTGTAAAAGATCACCATACCGAAACAGTGAAAAGTTTACTAAAAACGATTGAAAATTGTCTTTTAGGAATTTGGAACGTGCATAATATTCGACCCAAGTTTCTACATTCTAAACCCAAGTAATGAGTTTCTGTTGGGGGATTTTTTACACAAGGTAGCGCAAAATTGTAGGTTCATTGTAAATTTACTTTGTCAGGTTAAATAAATAAAATACATCTTTATATTTTTGGATTACTTTTCCGAATCGAGAACTCTATGAATCCCGCGCCAGAATAAGCGGCCTCCCAGGAGAGAATATTGAAATAATTTTAATAAATCATAATAATTTTTTTCGCGATACTCGCGACAGTGCAACATTGAAGAAAAGCGTTAAATTGTTCATTATAAATATTACAGAGTTACATTTACAAACATATCTCAGACTGTCAAAAATAGTACTCAATATAATAATATATAAAATATCTTCTTTTATCCGTAGCCCTAAAAATATAAAATCTACATCAAAATATAACATTTTCTTATGGCTTGAACTGAATTGTATGTTCTTACTTCGCAAACTGAACACATTTGTAAGAAAACTGTGCTAGACTGTTAATAGTTATTTTGAAAAAGACTACTTGTACATGATTTTGTGATCATCGGCCTAAAAGCACTAATACTTTTAATAACTAACGCAATATTTGATAAGTCTTCGTAAGAGTTAAATGTGTCGCATCAATTTAAAGTAAATGCTAATTGTAGGAAGCGATTTAATTAAAGTAGATGTATTAAAATAAAATTTAATTTAATTTCTTTTGCGTGCAATTCGATGAATGAGAATAGTCAAAATCCAGTAAGTAAACGTCCAGGCAATAGTTGTTGCGAATCCGGACCAGACTCTGTAATGAAGTAAGCCCCATCCGCGACTTATAATTGACCTCATGGCCTCGGAAGCCAATGTACACGGGAGGAAGAAGCCAACATACTGCAGAGCGAGGGGCATCCCCTCCACAGGCCACACCATTCCTAAAAATTAAATATTTTAGTAGTAACCAATTAGTAAAATAAAAAATAAAAATGCCAATGTGTACCAGCTAAAAGGAAGTTTGGAAAGAATGTCCCCATGGCCAGAAGAACTGCTTGAATTTCTTCATTGACAAAAGTGGAAATTAGGAATCCCAGAGACATGCCACTGATCCCAATTAGAATTGCGAGGGAGACTGCACTGACAACGGATCCGTGCACAGTTATGTTGAAGACGAAGAGGAGCATCACAAAGGCAAATCCAGCTTGGCCAAATAAAACAAGTGTTTGAGTCACGAGGTTGGCGAACATTATTTCTAAAGTTGTAACACCAGCCACGAGAGAGCGGTCAAGAGTTCCCGCCTTTTTATCCGAAATGTACGAAATGGAACTGGCACACAAGGGGAAGAAAAACAACAACCCCAAAAGTATACTTGGGGCTAGAAATTCTCTAAATGTAGTATCAGTCGATCCATATATTGGCTCTTTCATCTAAATCAACACCATAGTAATTAAATTAATTAAAATAACTATAAAAAATACCAAGGGAAAATACCTTGATATGCTAATGGGGTTTGCCTACAAGGTAGGCCAATAGTTCCAGATCAAGCCCAGTCAAAACTACTAATGGAGAAATGCACATGGGGCAAGTTTCCACTATCTAACTATGAAGATTTAAATAAAATAACCTTTAGAAGTAGATCGCCAACTCTTTCGTCATAATCACAATGCTTCATTACTCTGGCGGAAAATTTCTGCAGAGTTTCCAGAAAAGTGCGCTCCAAAGAATTTCCAATTGTTTGACCTGTAAATATTTTGCATTTCTTGTTTTCATCACAAATATATGCTTCCTTTTTAATCTAAGGATGAAACAGTTTATTGAACATACTTGATAAATCCATCTGAAATGAAATGGTCGATCCCAAAATGCTCTCGTTTGTTGGATATACACTAGCGAGGAAGCGTTCTCGCAATTCTTGAGAGAAATTCTGCGGGAAAGATGCATATCCCCATATTTTTCCTTTTTCGATATCCGCAACAGCTTCCGATTCTGTATCGTAATTTATTAAATTTAATATATCGTTTCCAGGCAACGAATCCAAATATACACAACTCCAGTTTGCTGGAAAGCAGTCCGAGTTTTCTCCCGGAGTGTAATTTGAAAATTCTGATGTGGCTTCCTGACAGGAATTTGGATTCTCATAATTCACAACTCCAAACGAAAGATTGGCTGGCGTGTTACCTATTGCCTAGACAAGAGGAGTAATTAAAATATGCAATGGCTTACACATTGAACAATTAAATAGGCTTGCCAGATTTTCATACGTGAATTTACGTATTAAATTTTGCTAATTATTGTTTTTAAATTATTGTTTTCAAGTATTTTTAGTATTTTAGAATAGTTGACCATTTCTGTATATCTGGCAAGCCTTCATAGAGACATAATATGACAATTTATAGTATAAAAAATTTACCAGACAGACAACTACAATTTGCAGAGCAGGGGAGAAAAAATTAAACATCAAAAATCTGCAAAAAAATAGTTGTTTTCTTATATTACCAACAATTTAGTTTTGAAAATATTTTTAAAATGCCATTTTTTACAATTTTGGTGAAACTTACATAAGATTCCGGAAAAGCAATATTAAATTTTTGTACACAAGGGCCTTCAATCTTGCGAAAGATAATGGAGAGCGAGAAAAGCTATCAGTGGCAGATTGTTTTGCATTTGTGGTAATTTCCGTCCCTTTGGTGTTATATTCATCTAATTCCATCTCCCCATCCTTGTTATAATTTAAATCTTCAACAGTGTTCGGCGTGGCAATTGACGATGAAACTGGTTCAGTATCATCGTCAATTTCATCAGTAGCCTTTGCGGTGTCATTCCTGCTCAACGTGAGCACAACCTCTTCCAGCAGAGTCGCATTGTGCTCTTCCAAAAGTTTTAGAGGATTTTTCTCCGTTAAAAGTCGACCATTTCTCATTAGGCCTATCTAAAGTTGGAAATTATTGACCTAATTACATAATTAATCAAAATACAATTATATAAATAGTTAAATACTGTTCGACTTGTTTAACTTACAGTGTCAGAACCCCGAGCTTCTTCTAAATAATGGGTGGTAATTATTACTGTCGTTTTTCCTTGGGAAACCAAATCTTTTAAAAGATTCCAAATGCTAGAATGAAATTCATTTAATTTAAATTGTAGAATTATCCCAAAATTTAATTAAATTTGGTTGAAAACGATTGAGATTATTTTTTCAAACCTTTCCCTCAATAACTGGTCAACTCCAACAGTAGGTTCATCTATAATTAAATTTCATCATACTGTATTATTTATCTAAACATTTATTATTTAATGTTATTTCATATAAGTGTGTGTAACCTAGAATCAGAAGACGTGGCTCGTGGATCAAAGCAAGTGCCAAAGATACCCGTCGCTTTTGCCCACCACTAAAACAAAGTAATTAAATAAAAATATTAAATTATTAAAATTAAATAATTAAATAAAACAAGACTTCTATTACAAATGCATGAAAATTCAACCATCAGATAAAGATTTCAATTCGAATGACCCGTAAATGTGAATTTTATAGAAACGAAAAAGTGTAGAACACATTTCCCCATTGAAAATGAATATTTTGGAGATTTTTTAGAATGTATTACCTCAAGGTGTTTATTCTTCGGGAAGGCTTTGGCAAATTGAAAAACTTAACAAGGAATTCTGTACGCTCTTTTATCTTTTCCGATGACATTTCGTAAATGTAGCCGTAATATCCCAGTGACTCCTCAATTGAGAATTCGTTGTACAGAGAATATTCCTATAGAGATAATAAACATTATAAACTAATTTTACCAAAAGATAACAAAAACGTATGATAATAGTAAGTAAGTTGTTTTTACCTGTGGCATATGACCAACACCTCTGCCGGGGACACCACTGGCAACTGTTCCAGGGGCATTGCCAAATAATCTAATTTTCCCACCATTAAGTTGCTTTAAGCCTACAATTGCAGATAGAATGGTCGTTTTGCCGCAACCGCTGCTTCCTAATAAACTGTAGCTAAAAATATAATAAAATAACACATAAACATTAGATTATTATCATTAATATTATAATTTATTAAAAAGTTAAAAAGTTATTGTAATATTTACATCGTTCCTTCCTGGACGGTCATATTAAAATTTTTAAGAGCGACAGTGGATTTTCCATATGATTTGTGTGCATCTCGTACACTCACAGCCGGTGTTTTTCGAAAATTATGTGAAAGATTAGAGGAGTCCATCTCAATTTGCACTTCACTCGACATTTTGTCACTTTATAATCACACAGCTGAGTAAATTATACACACAGTAAAAATTTCATTACTTTTTCACTCTATAGCCACAATAAGTCACATAACATTATAAAGTAGAATTTAAAGAAATAAAAATTTGTAAAATGAATAAATTTGCTAATTAATTAATTAATATTAATATTCCAACAAAAACTTATTTCACGAACTGCAATAAATTATATTTCTACATTTATCTATTTATTTGCGGTATACTTACGTCTTGACGCTTTGCATACCATACCCACACTATAGGGGACTCATTTCACAATAAAATATTAAAAATTGTATTTACTTGGTCGTTTCCTTGTAACGACTTAAGAAAAGCAGATTTACCAGTGCAGTTCCACTATAAATGTTATTGTTAAGCAAAATATTTACTAAATTAGGGGTACACCGTATAACACACGCATTTTGGCGTAGTTTTCCAAGGGAAACTTACTTGCTAAGCATTTCTTGGTGGTTTCCACGTAATAACATGTACTTAATACGACGAAGAGAACGAGTTTTACCAGTGCAGTGCAAGTGCAACTATACACATGCTAAATGTTAACCCAAATATTTGTGAAGGAAGGGGTACACTGTACAACGTAGTTTAGCTTTAGTGTAGTTTTTCTGTTAGCTAGTACTTCTTTATGCTTCATCCCAAGGACTTGTTGTGAGGAAAAACAGTAAACATTCTTAGATTCTTAGAAGTTGAGCAGAGAATACGGATTTAAAAAATGACATTTGAATCAACACGTGTACCATCGCTTGTTGTTATATTAAGAAAAATACTTTTCTCACATATATAAATAGTATACTATTGTGCAATAATCTCCAAGACGTATAATTATATTATCCTATATCGTGCAATTATTAGGTAGCTAACCAATTTAATTAATTACACATTTCATTACCTTCATTCCATCCTTATGCCTCAAGCTACCCTCTAATGTACTGCAAATAGTAAATTATCTTTCCTTATCTAATGTAGCGTAAATTGACTTTAAACACTCAACAGTGATTTTTCATACATTTTCCATCGTTAACTCTAAACGCCGAAGACTTTTACCAAACATTTCAATTGGTAAATATGTTGCAGCATTCAAACCCCACTCTGCACAGTGGGGCAATGGGAAACATGACTTCTAAAATTAATTTAAACAGCTTGCGAGACAGTTGACGGTTTCTCAATTTTTTATAACTGTTTTAAAATATTTTATTTGAGAAATAATATGCTTTCCTACATGCTCATTCGAATTGTATGCATTAAAATACATTATATTTAGTAGTACTTATATTATTTTTGTTCTTTTCATGAATTAATCATATAACTTTTATTTTAAAAGGGTTAGAATCAATTTCTTAACACCAAAAATGCTGATGGCAAGCTGAGATGCCTACTTCACCTACAGATCCGCTTAGCTTCGTCCTCACATCTTTGTTCGTCCGCATCCAATTGCAGACTGAATGTTGTTCCTTCTTCTTATTGACGAACACGGTCTTGTTGTTGATTTATCTTTACGCAGAAAGATGTGCTCTTCTCGTTAGCTCTGTTTACCTGGTAGAGATAGAATGTAGAAGAGAGCGTAATGATAGTTAATCTCTTCCACGGATGCTCATGTAAATAATACTTGGTATTGGGCTATTAGGTTGTCGAGGCAGGATTTGGATATTAGTAATTATTATCGATAAAGTGAACAGGTAATTGCTATTGAATTGAAATAATAATGTGTGTTAAAATTCCTGTGTTTGCTATTCTATGTATTACTTGGGGCAGTGCTCCCTAGAGTGTATGCCATTGTATTTGCCAAATCGTGTTTATTCGCAAGTCATGCTTATATTAACGTTAGCAATTTCGGACAATAAATTGCCATTTTCTACAATTATTTGGGCCCCTTAAATTCATGAACTTTTCCTGGAATTTTTACCAAGAATTTATTTATTAACCATGAAAACAATAATATACCATGTTTATTTACCATAATAAAGTGTCATGAAAATGATTACAGAATAAAAACATTTTCACTTAACCTAAAATTATAGCTGAAATCCAGGAATTTTAGTCCATTTTCCGTACAAAAGACCACAGCAATTACTTTCTGGATACAAATTGACTAATTATTTTTATATGCACAATTAATAATAAATATTTGACAGTGATTTATCTTAATTACTAATTTGTAATGAGGAACACATCTTGTCCAGTAGCACAATAAAGGCGGAGTGGTTTATAAGCAGCAAAATAAGTATATAATATTTTATTGCACCTCAAAACTATACGCTAATTTTCTATAATTGACAATATACGAATTATAAGCCAGTATGTACACATGTCGGGTTAAAACGATTAATTAAAATTGTCGGGTCTATTGTATTCCTTTAATAATATTTTTTATCATGCACACTCAACTGCACATTAAATATGGCTTATATTTAATGGTACCTCAAAAATAATTACTTTACCTCAAATATTTATAGTTTCCTTGCCTAAAATATGGTATTTTACTTTAAATATAATAATGCAGCCTAAACTACTAAAAGCACCTAAACAAATGCTTACTTCCCCTAAACTTTTAATTAAAAATCCTATAAAAATAGTGTCACAATTTATAGAGATTGCCTGCCAAATTGCCCACCAATTTGTTAGGTATATTTTAACTGAAGGTATTTTCATTATAATGTACGTTACATTACAATTTTTATAGGATTTCTAACTAAAAGTTTAGGGGAAGTAAGTATTTGTTTAGGTGCTTTTAGTAATTTAGGCTGCATTATTATATTTGAGGTAAAATACCATATTTTAGGCAAGGTAACTATAAATATTTGAGGTAAAGTAATTATTTTTGAGGTGCCATTAAATATAAGCCATTAAATATTTGACCTTTTTAATTGCATTAATTTTAATTGATTACATATGTGTGTATTTGGCTTTATATAATAATTGATATATTTACTTAATCAATATAATTATTTGCTCCGATAAACAATACAATTTTAATATAGCATTCCCTAAGACAATAGTCTTAGGGAATGCACTTTAAATCTGCAAAGACAGTAGTAACCCTATAGTTTGGTCAACCACAATTCTCATAAAGGTTATAAATGTTCCCTTTTTCAAATAATAAAAATCTCCAATTTGAAAACATAAAGGCCTAGCTGACTTTATGACCCTCCGGGAGTAAGCATCCCAATTGGGATTGGAATACCAGGCATTGATAAATTCTACCGAATCCTCGTGTACACGGCAAGCAATTTTCAAAATAGTAGTCTCAATTAAAACTGCATTAATTGAGCAAAAAGGGGCAAATAAATACACTGGCATCCCTAAATGGGCATAAAAACGAAAAGTCATTAAATTCAGAAGTATGTGACTCACCATTATCCCTAATTTAACTATTGGAAACGTAAATCTAAAGAATTCATTTGCAACATTAACAATTAAAGATACCGAGTGATATAATTTCAGCACACTTTTCACGGTCTTAACTCGCTGTTTTAATTTAATTTTTTTGTATGACATAACGTCCAATGATTTTCCAACTGTTGTAATATAAATTGAGGCGCAAATAGACAGGAACAAAATAGTTAACACGGAACTTAGAACCGTGCAAATTATAAATGGCGTGAGTATCAATTTCGCTATGAAATGATCTCTTGAAGCGGGGAAAAGAAAATCAGTAAGTGGCAAGAAAGGATGTTCCTTTACTGCGAAGGTTATTAGCGGGAAAATGGGCAGCAGGAACACAAATGAAAATGGGATTAAGAGATGGAGAAATAAGCCCAAGAGGTCCAAATCCTGATTACGGTGGACCAAATCTCGTGCAAAGGCTTCTGTAAAAGGATTATTAATTTAATAGGTTAGTAAGTATTAAAGTCTACCGTTATAATTGCAATTATTTATTAAATTGAACTTTTTAACAGTTTGTTAAGTCTTAACAGCGAGATCTTTTTTCATTTAAACTACATTTTTATTTTGCCGAAAATGAAATGACCCGTAAAAGTTAACCGATTTGGGTTTTTGGGTACCATTGGAAAGATGGTTATGTCATGTGGTCATTGAATTGGCATTATCAAGTTTAAAAGACATTTAAATTTGCTCCGTACGTAATTAAAATTCGAAATTCCAAAAATTGAGGGAGGAGAATTAATTTGAAATTCGAATTTTTAGTTAAAAGTTAAAAATTGGCGCCCGCCATTTTTTAAATTTGCACAAAGTGAAACCCTGTCATTGTCATTATATTGGATGTCGTGTATATTTCTTATTGATACAAATTGCTTACCTCTACACATTTTGTCGAAATGTAAAACTGAGTTATAGACACAAAGCGTGTATTCCGTCCTCATCATGGGGAATAAGTTAAAAGCAAAAATACCTACAGTGAAACCCATTGTAAATAGTACGGTAATTGTCAATACTGCACCATAGGGACGAGGAGATGGTCTAAATAATTGCACTAGTAGGAAAATTAGGTAGTACAGACAAGTTAACAAGATATTAATGTTGCTAAAATAAAAGAGGTAAATTTGTAGACGACTTTTTACTAATTTTATTGTGCACTTCTTTGAATTATATGTAAATGGTCCATATAGAAGAGTGTCACAAATTCTGAAATATTTCGCAAGGGCTGATCTCATTAAATAAGTTGACATTGTTGGTAATAATTGATCTACTGATTTTTACGAACCCAAGAGAAGAACAGTAATGGAAAATAGATAAGATTTAGAATGTTCCTGGATATTCAATAAGCTAAAAAACAAAAAAATGTTGTTATTGTGTAGACAGAGGGGTGGGTTGACGACGCTAAAAGGCCACGTAGAAAATTAGCTTGTTTTTCTGTTTACTGTTCCCACTTTTTCCATTAATACTGATAGGTACATGAAATAATATAGATTCTGCACAGATGGACGTATGTTCAATAGGGGCTTTGGGGACAAGCGGTTCACCCCATCCACTAAATCCGAATTGGAACACATTTTTACCACAAATAAACAAAATAAGCTTAACTTTTATGTTTTCATGATTTTAGGGTCCAAATTTGCTAAAAAAAAGAGACAGTTCACCTCCGGAGGGATTATTGTCACTTGCCTAAAAAACTCCAACCCCTCCTAAACGGATTTCTGGATACGTAGGCAATTTTACTACAAAAATATTTATTACTATATGGTTATACAGCGCAATTGTGTTTTTATGTAAGTCTACCAAACTCTGACAAACTTACTTTAAATGATATTATAAAATATTATTTATGTTAAACTTTACGTAGGTATTCAAGCTAGATATCATTATCGATAGGATAGGAAATTGCTTTTGAAATAATAAATAATTTGACTGATACACTATTACTTGGGGGTGGGGCAGTAGAGTGTAATTTGTGTATTACCAAATCGTGTTTTTCGTCCAGGTCGTAAGATATCAACGCAAGCCATCAAATCACTGACAAAATATTGATATTTTCTACAAGAAGAAAAACATTCCCGGAAAGTATATCAAGAGCATATTATCTGACAAAGGCAGAACTTCCACTAGTAAAATAATTTATTGTCCTTGGTCAAGCAACTATTGGACGTAAAATAAATGTGCCCAATAGTTACATAACCAAGCACAATCCCATTATTTTAATAAATTAATGGAAGTTCTGATAGTTCTGCGTTCATCAGATAAGTTCAACTATATACCATACAATAATTATTGTTGTACAAAATATTAATGTAGGGACCCGCTGTACAATATATTTTACCTTTGGTGTAATTTTCCTTTATTTCTAGCATTGTTCTGCTGTTAGCTACTATTTAATCGTTCATTAACGCTTTATTGCAATGACTTGTTGGGAGGAAAAGCAGGTAAACAATCCCAGATTCTAATAATTTGAGCAGAAACGGGTATAACGAATGAAATCTGTATGAACACGTGTGCGATGGCTTTGTTGTTATATGAAGCAAAATATTTTTCTCACATAATATAATATTATTGTGTAATAATTTCCCAGACGTATACCCCATATCGTGTAATTAATAGGTAATTAACCAATTTAATTAATTGCACATGTTATTCACATCCTTACGCCTCAGGCTACCCTATACTGTAATGCAAATACATAGTAAATTAGTTTTACTTAAGTAAATAGGTAACGTAAATTGATTTTTAAGAATGCATATTTTATTAAGTATTGGAACAATACTTTATGTAAACGACCGTTCCGTCCGTCCGTCTGTCCGTCTGTCTGTCCGTCCGTTAGCGCCATAACTCCGGATGGACACAAAATGTTTCAATTATCT
>JAQFYC010002624.1:0-24569 GCA_034694165.1 Tomocerus mixtus | reverse complement strand
TAAATATAAGTTGATACATTTACACTTTAAAAAATAAATTAATACATTTATACTTTAAATATAAGTTGATACATTTACACTTTAAAAAATAAATTAATACATTTATACTTTAAATATAAGTTGATACATTTACACTTTAAAAAATAAATTAATACATTTATACTTTAAATATAAGTTGATACATTTACACTTTAAAAAATAAATTAATACATTTATACTTTAAATATAAGTTGATACATTTATACTTTAAAATATAAGTTGATACATTTATACTTTACGTATAGAGACTATTATGCCGGCTCTCCAAAGGAAACATTTATGGCTGTTTTAATAAGCGTTTACTACCCTACACCAATTAACGACTGTAATGGAGACGTTTATGTATCATTATCTGTATGACCTCACGTTATACTTTATCATCGAACTAAAACTACTGGAAAGAGAATCATTATCATTGAGCACGACATTTATTATTATTAGGCTACATGTGAAAGGTTTGCCTTTATACCCCGTTCACTCCCTCTATGTTTTTTACCTAACCTAATCTAATCTAGCACAATCGAGTCAGTGGGTGAACCGGGTGAGCAGGGAGAACAGGGTGCAATTTAATGAGCCCCGTAAAAACTCATATTTATACAGTACAATCCTAAAACAATGTCTACTTTTAATAATTATATTTTGAATATTACATCGGAGACTGCAAACATAAAAGTTTTAATCCATGTGTGCACTTTTTCGCGTAAGTTATCATTTTAAATATATTATCCATTTATATAGCTGTCATAAAACGTAAAAATGAAAATAAATATAACCAAGTCAACTTTTTATAGATAATGCTTCTTGTTAAATTTTTATTTCATTTTATTTGATAGAGATTGAAACTATACCATATTATTTTATTCCATGAGTTGTGGATCAAGTTAAGTACCATAAAAGTAAGTTAAAGGTTTGTGTTGTACGTGCTATGTTACATTAAATGGTTCTACATAGAATTGTTCAATTATAAGGAGCGACTCTGATTTATTGTGCAGAGAGACGACAAGAGTATATTAAAATCCTAGTGTTATATCTTCCATTGTAATAAAATAAGTTGAATTAAATAAAGTTGAAGATAGGATGGCTAGATAGATGCCGTGTCGTTACGTGGGTATTTAAATAAATGGACTTTGAAGAATGGCTTAACAATGACTGCATGATACAATCAAACTGTGAATGGAGAACGTTAGTTCGCACGCTCCCTGTTCTCATTGAATTCACAACACTCCTCTCTTCTCTTTGAATTCAACTATTTTCTTATTTTACTTCATTTTATCATTTACTTGCTCTTTATTTCATTATTATCAGTTGTAGTCGCTTTTGCCGTGCTTTGTTCACTATCTTACGTTAGATTAGCTAAATATCCCTTCTCTTATCTCCGTATGGGAAATGAGTGCACACCAGAGTTACTACTATTGATGAATTCAATTCCAGATAACTAAAATACCTAAGTACAACTTACAAAACATCTAATTAATGCTTGTCAATACTTATAGTCATCACACCAGTATACTTGTGCAGTGCTGGGCAGTACAAGTATATGCTAGTAGTTAAGTCAAAGCACTTTAGAGTACACAATTCAACAGAAAGCATCTCAACTCAACTATAGTAGTACATAGTAGCAATTTTTGAGTATGCAAGGTACCTGAATCCTAATGATAGGTAAAAGGCATTCCATTAAGGTATCTCAAGTAATGGGATGATAGTTAAACTTAAAACCATATTTGCTGTAAGTCGCTATCTTTACATTGCTAATTTATGCAGACGATGAGATATCCGATGTCCTACACTCTCCATACATTTTACATTGCAAATAAATATATACCTACCCAAAATACTGTCTCACTTATAAAAATCGTACTGGAATATGAGATGCATGACTATTACTCCTAAAAAATTCAGAGAAAAAGAAAAAAATTTTCAGATTTTTGTTATACATACCTAATGTCTGAATGTTGATAAGCGCGATCAATTTTTATATCATTAATATGAAAATAAAATGATATATGTATCTTAGGTGGAGGACCAGTGATGTAAATAAATGTTTATCCACATTAAAATTATTAACAGAAGGGTGCAGAATTGCAGTACAGTGTTACTTTACCATTTACTTTCTGTATTACAAATCAAAGGAATTAAATAAAAAAGTTGTTAATTATTTATTGCGGTCAAACTCAATGAACAAAAGGAGCAGATTTACGACTTGGTGTTTTTCACATCTATAGTTTACTACTTACTTGACTAGAAAAGTGATGTACCTATTTACAAGAATATGTAGATTTGCTGATATATATTTAAATGTAAGTTAACCGTTTGTAATGTAACTAGTAATTTAATGATAATTTTATGACACATAAATATATGCTACTATTAATACAATAAGTAGGTACTTACAATACTTATTTGCATGGCTGAAGTTGATACCTTCATAGATATAATAAGTAAGTACTGTAATAATAATATTTATTTCTGTATTGAACAAATCAGAATAAGTACAGGGTTAAGTGAAATAAATAGTAAAAAACTTCAATGAAACTATTTCAGATAGTGATTATGATAAAAATATATACAATGCCACATTTACAGAATAACAAATGAAAACAATATTATTTTTATTTATTACATATTTAACCCAAAACTATCTATAGAGAGGTACATAAAGTCAAAGTGTGTAATAAAGTATGCAAAAAGACATTACATTGGATGAAGAGGATTTTATTATATACATGTTAAATAATATGCACCAAGCTTTCAATGCTGTAACACTAATAATCAATTAAAAAACACATAAACATCGCTCACAACTATCTAAATAAAAATACACTACAATTTTACTATCTGTAACAGTGTTGCTCATTGAAATAAATGTTTTAATTGACAGTTTTCTCACAAATTACTAACATTTCTGCTACAATGTATTTACAGGGAAGAATGTAAAGATTATCTTTCCTCCTGTAAAACAATTCAACGGAATCACTACTTTTAATACATTATTTCTTTTTGCATGTAATTAAATCGGTAATTATGAATTATTGGATCATTTAGGCATTTTTTCAACCGCAATGAATTGTATCGATACTAACAATCACCAAAAACAAAATAAAAAAAGCTACGATTAGGCGACCTTTGTATTTCTAATGACCTATGAATATTCTTTCGTATTTTAAGATAACTATTTTGTTACTTTTTCCTTAAAGGTTATGTAATTTCGCTAACATCCACATTTGAACAAAGAATAGAAATAGATAATCTTTAAATAAAATTTAATTTCATTGGCCATTTGTACTTAACCATTGGCCATAAGAAATCAGTACAACAACGCTGCTGTTTCTAAAGTCGTGTAAATCGGTAAGTAGTGCATACATATAGAAACATGAAGCATGTAATTTCAATTCCACAACGCTTTCAAAAAACTAATGACGCACTTTCAATGGAAAACTTATTTTTTCATGATTATCATTATTCTGTAAAATATAAAAGTGTAATTGTGTACTGTGTATATTTTATAATACTCAGAGGCAGAGGTATATTATATTTAGGTATATACTTATATTATCAGATAGTTTTGTTCGTCATGGTCATATAGATATCTTCATAAATAAATAATATGCAATAGGTAGGCAAGTTTATTATTTTTAATACCTTTTGCATGCAATTACAATGTCAATTATAGGGAGTTAAGAATAATCAGCGCAGTAGTGAGCTTCTCTTTGCTGTGTATTCCACTATTTATTGCATTGTGTATTGTACAAAAGAAATGTATAAATGATTTTGACGATAAACTCCATTGCACAGGTAGATAGTGCTTGAAATGGCTTACTTTAGCAATAATATCCCCAGCTAACTACTTATTATGTTTTCTTTTGCATTAATTTGCGAATACAAGAGATAATTGCTGTGGTAGTTGAGAAAACCTTCCAGCAATAAAATTCTACTAAGCAATTCTAACTTGGCATCAACATCAACTTACATATCAGATTATTCATTTCCTTTGGTTGTGTAAGACTAAGAATTTTAGACAAACTTGTACATATGTAAATATGTACCTATGCTGACTATAAACACGAGGGTTTCAAGTTTCAATTCATATTTAGCTTAAGGTACATCAAAGAAAAATGGAATTAGTATTTTATTTCAAACCAGATAGACACTGAAGGAAAATCAAAGGCTAAAGTATAACTTGCAATGTAATGCCGCAGTTTTAGAAGCAAAAGTGCAATTTTATAACTTATTTTACATTATTACGTATATGCGTCCCTGGTTTCAGAATAATTAGCATAATAATACTTATCATATGTAATTGTATCGACGTACTTACTACAAATACTCATTATTATAATACCAAACACTGTGTATAAAATAATGAAATACTTACGCCGTACAATTAGTCTATGTTTTTATTGCCATTTTGCATACTTATTCCTGATATCGCTTCATTCGGCATTAAATTACCTCGTATACTTCTCATTCTTATTATTAGTGACGATAAATGTACAAGTTTAGCATAAAATATTCATAACTTTACGTTAAGTATGTTATAAATATTTTTAGGTGTTTTTAATGTGTGAATATTTAAATATTTAAAAAAAAACTTGTGATTATGCGTTTTGCTACGTTTGACCTTTGGCATGTATCAACTAACTTAAAAATATATATGTAAATGAATATTATTTAAGGAGCACCATTAGCCAGTTCCATTTTGTCAATTGAATTGAAACATGACACACTTGAAAAATTTAAAACATCTTAACTATAATCAAAATAGAAAAAGATTTTGCGTACCTATGAAATTTAACTATTTAACTTACTTTTTATACCTATAGATATAGATAGTTTACAAATTATTTTATTACATATAAATAATTCTCATAAGCAGGAATTGAAAATTTTTTATATAGTTTGCAAATATTTCTGCAATGTGTAAAAGCTGGATTAACTTTTGACTATGTAATCCTTTCACTTTATTTACAATACTTACTAAAACACAATAGATATACCTAATTAAAATAAGAAAATGCAATGGCACTATGCACAGAAGTAAGTTTGGCAATTAATATTGACATTTTCATGAATACGTGCTTTTTATGTATATTGTTAGTTGTTCCACTTAAATAATATATGTAGCTAACCGCACGACATCATTTCCAGATTTCAATGCTGTACTAAAGTATTTTCAATGCATCAATATACGAGTAAAATATAAATATATATGTAATTATAATGATAGAGAACCGAGGGCCTGTAGAATTTCTCTATTTATTGTACGTACCTACCTTTAATTTCAGTATTCTGCTTTTTGACTCGTTTTTTCATATTATATAATAGAAATTAATCTAGCAAGCTTATTATAGTCTGGAAAATCATGCTACGCAAGTGATTGCTTCTACTGCTCTACTTTCATTACTAAATAATTGTGCTTGCAATTACGATACGTAGTAGTTTTATCTGATTATATTCACGTAATTTTCCCATTTTTATAGTAGTCTGCATTGCAATTATTGCCAACATATGTAAGAAATAATGAGCTTGAGCAATAATCCTTGTCAATAGTATTACGCTATTTTATACGTATCATTAGCGTGGTTTTTCTGCGCCTTTATTTCTGTGAGTGACGGCTTTGCTGAGTGCTGAATGTAATAAGTATGTAGTTATGTAGTATACTGAATGACGGAGAACAAGAAAAAGAGGACTTTAAATGTTGAAGGATTAGTGTTATCAGTATAGTATTTTATACCTACTTCGGTATTAATATTTACATTACATTCGCACTGATTTAGAGAAAAAGATTTTAAAGCATTGTTGTAGTTTTAGAGAAGTTTCAGCCGTACAGTACACAATGTTGTAGAGGTCAAGCTCAAAGCCACGCTACAATTAGTGCCTATAAAAATCTAACAACCATTATTGTTCCAAAAATGTATGTTACAAGTAAATCGCGTATAAATGTATTTAGTAACAGGGAGAATTACATTATTGTTGTATACATTTTGCATTACAAATTGTAGATCGATGTAACAATAATGTTTACAAACAGTAAGTAGTTGTAGAACAATTTTTTTAATTTGAGTATAGTGGAATCCCAAGAAAATTCCACGAAAATATTCCATAAAGCTAATAACATTGGGATAATTCTAAAATACCCATTATCCACCAGAACACATGTGAACAGCCTTGAAAAGCTTCCTAATTGTTTTCTGAAGCACAACTACAAAATGCTAGCCACCTGAGTTTGTTTACGCAAAAAATTTGTAAAGTACTTGCAAATCCGAAAACTGTTAACGTGCGATGAAAAATGAAGCATATACTATGCCAACATTGCATTGTATAATATATGCCGTACATATTTTCATTCATTTAATTCTAATTTGCATAAAACATGTATTAATTCACATAATATTAATATATTAGTTATATTTTATAGAATATTAGTGTTAATTAATTTGATTTTAAGCGTGTGCCTGTGACATTTCCTATGTAAACAAATATAAACACGAACAAACAAGGGGATTAGTGTTCCTCGATTACATGTGCATAATAATGTGTGAATATTTCAAATAATATATACACTTGGTACATAAATAAACTCTGGGACTGGGACTGGGATAGGCATACGCGTGAATTACAACTCTACAGTAGACAGTAGACAATTCCTCTTTTAGTAATTTTCCCAGTGCGTAAGTGAACTTCCATATAGTTATATTATTATATAATAGTGTATTGTGTCTGGCCTGACTTATGTCTAGCATTGAGAATTGTAGGTGCACATTTAATAGTGAGACAGTGAGTGAGAGTAAAATAATCAATGCAATGAAAATGCCCAAAGAATTTCAGAAGTACGGGACTAATATGAGTTTATGATTCACTTCCATGTAAACCAGACTAGTAGTTTAATAGTGATAAGTAAGTAAAAGAAACGATTAAGGGAAGCTTAAGTTTGTATATGTATATACCTACGACCTACGTACATAAATGTATGCTGTACATAAATACGTGTCTGAATTTATCTGTCTAAATGTCGAGTGAATATTGTTTGAGTTAGACGTGCAAAGGTATGTCATGTGCACCACTTCCCATTTAAAAATGTTTCACTCATCGGAAGGGAAAACTCCGAATCTTCACATTCACAGGGATAGGTGTGTGTAACTTTCCCAGATTGAATAACATGGGCACGAGCACGTCTGCCTGCATTCTGCATACAACTATTCTTTATCTCTCTGTACTATTACTATTACTGCTGCATAGGAAAAAGACCTGGCCACATAATAATATTATATTGTTAGGGTAGGTAATGTTCTAATATTGCATTATTACAGAAATCTGGTCTGTCTGGTGTTGGCGATTCATGAATAGATGTGATTCTTTCGCAGGTCTCATTCATGGCAGTTGGCAGGAAGGTAAAGGCAATGACACTCAATCGTCTCCCAGGATTAAATACTTGTAGCCATTAACTATCTGTATGTATTCCTTCACGGGCATTTATAAAAGTTTTCATTTATGATACATAATTAGCTAACGAGTGAATATCTCACAAAAATTCTTTTAATTAATGCATTAAAGGTTTAACTTAGGTAACCTACAGCATTGCTGAAGCTTTATAAATATATTAATGCCTAATAAATTAGTTAATTAGATATAAAACGTGAGTAGTGAATGTGAATATATTTTATACATATATTTAGAATATAAGGATGCAGCAGATAGTACAGATAGATACTACAACTCATTAAGAATTTGTTAAGACAGATATTTGCATATTATGGGCCATTAGATTCAATTGTGTTGCTATTTTAGAGTTTCTGCTTATTGTTAGTAGGTGCCTAAGTAGAAAACTATGTATGGATAAGAGAAGGAGAGTGATGCTAGGAAAAGTATATTTAAAAATCAGTGTGAACTGCCAACTCTGCCCTGTGAAATATTAATGCTAAAGTGGATTGAGTGAGAAAATCCTTTCATAAAGTTTCAGTCGGTCACAAGAGTCTTCTCTATACGGATATACATATAGGAACTAACAAGACATACGAGAAATGAGCAGAACAGAACAACGAAACTGCTACACACTACTTAAGTTAAGAACATTGTCGAGCTGAATGTAAGTAAAGTGGTTCGGTTGGCGTGTGCCCCTGTGAATAGGCACGTGCCACCAACAACTTTTATATTTGGCCACCTACAATACATGGTTAGAAAATAAAGGTCCTTTTACTGTTTAGCGTCTATATATAAGCTTCCGACTACTTACATTATGTGTTTGTTGTGTACTTATGTACATGACAAGTAGAATGAGATATAATAGAAAGTGTGCTCACTATTCCTATAATACTTACATATCACGTAATGTCATCTGCATCGAAATGTTTCTATGTGTCAGTTTCAATTTATGTTTACTATGTACATAAATACTTAACCCAACTAAACATGCACATTATTAATTAATAGATCAAATCCTCCATTCACTTTAGCATTAGTAGGCTTATTAAGCATAAGTAGCTACATTCTACAAATACTTGTAAGTAATTCCTATATAAAGACCAGTCAACCATTTATGTATACAAATAATTGTATAGCATATTAATAAACATTTAAGTAAGCAGTATGTATAAAGCACGTAAGTTCTTTATGTATGTACTATGTACTGAAAGATAACTTTAACTTTCAATATGATTGAAAGTTAAATGCCTTCTTAAGATATGACATATTTGTGACCGATGTGGATAGTATGTCGTATGTATGTACAGACCGGCGCGCTTCATCTACCAAAAGGGAATTGTCTTACAACTTGTAAATGTTTTGAACCAGGAAGTAAGTCGAATGGAGCTATTTTGTAGTAAGTCGACCAAAGAGCTAAGCCGTTGACCAAAACAGATTTGATTTGTCATGAGAGCGTAAGCATGCATAATTTCAGAGCAGGACAAAGATGAACTGGACGGGAAATAGTTGAGTTCAGTCAGTAGATGATGACATAAAAGTCAATTAGAGGCCAAGAGCGGAGATGACACACACAACACAGACCGTAGCATACAAACAAGTTAAGCATAACTACATTATTAGTAAAACTTTTTGACTTCCAATTAATGTTGTCGGTGTACGACTGAAACCTTACGAACTGTGTTTCTTTTTGCTTAGCTGGATTTGGTCGGGAGTAGTGTGAATTTAGCTGTCGGGGGATATAACAAATCACTGTTAGTACTTACGTACGTAGCTAAATGAACACTAGCTTACCGAAGCCTATGTGCCATTTATTTACATATTCCTTCACATACAAGTACTTACTTCACTGTATGAAGTTTAGCTAAGAAACGCGAAACAATGTTTGTAAAGATTCCAGCCATACTCCAACAGAAATAATATTAAGTTAAACTATTTTTGCATGCACGGCGGATTGCTAACCAAATGAAAATTTAACGATCTTACTTACCTAACCAACTGTAAATTATGTGCATACAATCCATTCTAATGGAAATTCAAAAGTCAAACTACATAAATATAGTATTGCATTGTTCTGATACTATGTAAGTAGAAGCTTGCTATAACATCTTTATTATATATTTGTGACTACTATCGTTTAAGATGAAAACTAACGCTGATTTACATATATTAAATATAATTCCTAAAAAATAATAAATAAGTCGGAATTGAATTGATAATTCTATTTTTTGAGATGCATAATTAAATACCAAAGGATATCTGTAGCTTAATCTTTACTATAACTACCATACATCATAGTACATACATTACGCTTTATTAATTTTGAGTGTGTTTTATTGCTACATAGCAAAGTCCAATTTATTATATTAGCTAAGACATACGATGGGAACCTTTAATTATAAACAATATGGCAAATTAGATTACTTGAAAACCGTAACAAATTCAAAATGCCTGACTTCCTGAACTTAGATTTGATATTCGAAATAGTTTTAAAAGATTACAAGTACCATGTACTTGATATCATTTTCTTTGCATATTTTTTAATAATTAGACCTGAGTTGAATTTTTTGAATACCGTAATTAAGTACTGAAGTAGAAGATATCAAAATCAGTAGATGAAGTACTAATGTTTTACACCGTTGTTAATGTTTTGAACCAATAGCATTTTTGTACTGACACACTTAGTTGTAATAGTAAGCGCGCTTATAAAGATTTGCGAAAGGATTTAGAAAAAGCCCTGTGTGAAAGAAGCAGGGATCTATTATCTCTGTGCACTTCTGATTTCCGTGTGGTTTTCTCAGATGTTTTTGACCTTAGCATTGCCCATTTGGCTTAGCCACACACATACATGTGCATATAACTTGACAACTACATTCCAAATGCCGGTTGAGCTTATGAGTTGCGACAAAGTAATTTTCCTGTACAATTCTCCCTCACTAACTCATTATCAGTCAGTCTAGCCAGTTTTATTATATTAGTATACCTAGTTCCAATTTTGGGTTAGGCTCTACTGGCTACACATCTATTTAATGGCATCACTGCCCATAAATGTATTACATGCTGCTGGGATGCCAGAAAATGTTTGTCTATACCTCTGATGCTCTAAACTACTCATCCTTCACACTATTCGTAAGTAAGAATGAATATTTTACAAAGTGGAGGAACTCCGCCTAATGCACGATATTTGCATTTATTATCAAGTTGAAAGAATATAACATTTTAATTTTAAAACTTAGAATAAATGGAAGAAACTAAAAATTATTAAAGTAGAACACAGATCCAATAATTACCATACATACAGGCGTTAAAATTGAACGCGTAGAGAACGTTTTTTTTTATAAAAAAGCTATTGCCACTTTTGTTTCTAAAGTAGTTCTTAATGACGCAGGGATAGTTTGTGATAAGTATCTAAAAATCCCAATGTCAAAGACCATAGACCAAATAGGAACAAAGTTTTCATATAGACAAAGTCAAAATAAGATGATTATCGCCCACTTTTATGCCTTCTCGGGTTAATGTTAAAATATTCTGATGTTTCATTTATAAAACATTTTAACAATAAAATAAACAAACATTTAAAAGGAAGAAAATGATATCGTGACAGATGAAAAATGGTAGGGAACAAAACGTGTATAGGAGAACTTAACCCTTTCCTGGCTAACATAACAATTTACGTATGGGCAGTGAGAAATGTACACCTTTTGTATTAAATGTACTACTTAAAGACATGTTCAGTAGCCCGAGTAAATAAGTATATCAGATAGGTACCTATATGTACATATCTGGTACCTGAAGGAAAATGTTTACAAAGATTACTATAGATTTTGATCGACAGCCTAAATAGTCACGTTTTTTAACTCTTCCGGAATAGATTAATGAGAATCAAAACAATGACAAATGGGGATTTTGTAGGAAGGGAAGAACTAAATTCAGTTTATGTTTGTTAGAAGCTCCAAGAAATAATGTGTAAAGTAAAGAATCCCATCCTACTAGAGTATTTATTTAGCTCTAACTAACGTACCTACGGCGATTGTAAAATCCACATTTGAAAACACATAAAGAGTAAAGACAATTGAGCCAAAGTTAAAATAAAAGGTATAGCCTTAGTTGAGTTTGTTTATTTATCTGCCTATACACATACCGTAAAGCTTCTAATAGAAGCATTTGCTCTAATAGACCTATCACAAGGAGGCTGAGCTTTATTATAAGCCTAACTCTAATAGAAGCCCATGCTCTGTACTCTGTACCCTTCTGAGGCCGAATTTTATTATAAGCCCAGGGCTTCCCTTAGGAGCTTTACGGTATTGCGTAAGTATATAAGTTCTTGTACGCCTAAACACTATTATTTTACGTAGTGGCATAACGAACCCTTAATTATAGTATTTCGTTGATCTTTACACTTATGTAGGCACCTTTAGTTTAGACTTTAGAGTGAATAGATACACTCTACAAAGCAGTTCAATGATTTTAAAGATCGTGCATTGCATAAGACACTGGAGTCAATTCCCTTGGTTTCTTGGCTTAAGATTTCACGGTAACAATGAACAAAATGAACATTAGTACAAGTGATGAAGTAGAATAGGAGCATAGAGAGACGGAGAGAAAAAGACAAAGAAATCAGCTTAAGACTCTCTTAACACTCACTCAGCAGGACAGAAAAAATCCAATCAAATCCTGTGAAAACTTTAAGAACGTGGCTAAGCACAAGAAAAGATTGGCACTGTATTGAATTAGCAGAGTAGAGGTATATGAAAAGAAAACATCAGAGTACATCTACCTACCATTGCATTACCGTTCTTTAAGTGTAATGTATTATGGTATTCCAGCTACTCCTTTTTAGTAATGACGCTTGAGAGTAAGAGTATTAAGTAAGCAAGAGTCAAGGGGAGCGAAGTAAATTAAATTAAATACTAACAAGACAATCCCTAAAGTTGAAAAGTCTTTTGTGGATATCTGTGAAGTCCTTCGTAAGAATTCTCTTGTCAAAATAACCCATTTAATCGAATTTAGTTTGAATTGTTTTTGTCCTTAGGTCTGTTGGGGAATCTATTCTAATCTTATTAAATTCGTAAACTATATTACAATTGCAGCTACATCAGGAATTTAAATGAGTTATTATTATGTAAGTAATATATTATATTCATAATAGTACTAAATACTTTTTTTAACTTTTAGCAAAATCAAGTTTTTGTTAAGTTACTTTTGCTGGTGACGAATTCATTTTTTACAGTAGGAAGGAAGAGCAACAAAAATATATTCCCGATCCTATAAAACTGATACATTGTATATATCTGTACTATATATAGTAGTATATTAGTAAGTACCCAAACATTAATGCATGGCTACCAACGCGTATTAAGTATTAAGTACCTACTAATAGTAGAATGAAACAAGTACTATGTTATAGTTACTATCTGTACAATGTTTTATGCGGTTGTTTGCAGTGGTGACTTTGCTCGATGTCATCTACGTGATTCGATTTCATGTTATTATGTAAGGTAATGTGATCTAATGAGATGAGATTTGAACTTCCGGTCTTAACTGAACCATTCATCCCTATTCAATTTCTCATTCATTCTTTCTCATCCCAATTCAATTCATTCATTCAGAAAAATTGTTTTCACTTGGAGAGGTTGCAGTTGGAGGTAAGCACCTTTTTGAACAAATGTGAGAATCATCCATCGTTGAAACATTTCAACTCTCAAACGTTGTCCCCTCAGCCTTATTTAGTTAAATCCAATAGGTATTGGGAAATCTATTCATGATCCACAAATTTTTACCTATTTAATAAGTTATGCATACTTTTACCCTAATATGGAGCTGTTAAATTGAATTAATGAGATATTGGAAATAAATGTATCAAAGTAATTGATCTACGGGTAATCCTTACAATTTTATTAGATTAGGCATAGAACTGAGATTATTTATATTGTTTGAAAAATAAAAATAATGTAAGCATGTAGCTTAAATTCTCATTACAAAATTATGCCAATAGTAACGAATAGTGTAGATGCATAATTATAATATTTTATTTTTATTTTTGCATTGTTTGTAGGTAGTGTTGATTGGCTTAGACAGTAATATTGAATATATTGTATGCAAGTCTTTCTCTTTATTACATGAAAATAAACCTGCAGAGGATGGTGTAATACGTCATTGATAAAACAGCTAAGACATAAATGAAAGGGAAGTGAAGCCACCCGAAAGATCCCATTTAATGCTTGATATAAGCTAATGGGCCATGTAATCAATCGGTCCTAACAAAGAGTTTGGTTGGTGAACCATGAACTTGCCTGATTGAGTAAGCTGAAGATGAGTCGACTGAAAATGTGAGCGATGAAAAAACATTCTTTATGCACTTTACACTGCACACACGCTTAACGCTTATATTCGCAATTCACTTTTTTATTTTTCTGCTTTTATAATGTTTTGCAGTGTAGAATGCATTCCTTACTATAAAGAAGTAAAATATGAAAATATAGTACAATAAATAAATCGGCGCAAACTCCATTTGCTACAACAGATAGGTAATCTAGATAAGTAATATTAAATGTTAAAATATTGACATGGGTATAGGTACAATAAAGAAGCTAGAATTAATGATATCTTAATTGCTTTTTATTGCATTTAATTTCAACTAAATATTTACATCCGTACGTCTGTGCAAAGGTACTTATTTTTTGAAAATTGTATTATTCCAATAATATAAAATTGATGCATGCAAATAATATATTATAATCGCAGAAATGTTAAACACGTATGACATTCGTTTTACGAATGTACTATTTTTTACTTTTGTTGTTTATCTTAACAAGGAAAACTGAGCAAGGCGAATAAAAGCACAGTGATTATTAGTATGCAATAGGCCTTCGTATTCTGTAGCTGTGCAAAATGAGATAAATGTACCAAGGTACTATCGTGTAGGTATTTACTAGGTACTTGGTAGTTAACTAAATACGAATATTTGTCTACCTGAAATGCCCATCATTAAATCATACATTATTATTTACAAGTCTACTTAGAGTAAAAATTGCAATTGCTGTATGTACTACAATTATCATTATATGCGTCTGATATTATGGCTTTTGCTAAGTTTCCTCAGTAAATAAGTTAGTTTGATACAATAGTCTAAAACACACTGGTAAATTATCTCTACTTACTATGCAATATTATTGTGATCTTCTATGGTCCAACAAATTGCACTAAAAGTTTTGTAGTATTACTTTGGGTGGACAAATTTGCAACCAGATCATTATATTTAATTTACAGATATTTACCCATAGATTACTTAATTACAGCAAGATGACCTTCTATGTGATTTATTTGAAACCCTTTTATCACTGGGTGCGTATTGTTCATACTACAACTACAAATTTATATATCTAACTTATGCTTTGCATTTATTTGTCCTGGCAGTGTTACCTGTTTTATGTACCGTAAATCTTGTAATGTAGTAGTAAACTTGGGGCTGTAAATAAATGTGGGTACCTATTATAAACGCCCGGAGAAATCTTTCGACTTAAATACATAGGAGGCAAGTGGAGATGCATGATCCACAGAGACCCTTACTAGTGCAACCGCTAAACGACGGGAGTGTTTATCATATGATTTGTAATGTACCTTTACGTATTTTGAATTCTGTATGAGGTAAATCCTTAAACATATTAAAACAAGAACAAGGAAGTGTCATGGAAGTCAACAATCAACTTATTAGGACTTAAAATGACAACTACGACATGAAAATTCATACTTTGTGTACTTAGCTCCATATATTTACTTACATAGCTTGGTACTTTTGCATAAATGCAAAATAAGTAGGTGAGGTAGATTCATGAATCATCCTCTTACTTATTATTTTATGTATATTGTTATTCACGAAAGGTAATTCAAGTCAAAAGGGTAATAATTTATTTAAAGAGACCATTGAATTTAATAAAGTAATAAAAATAGGATTACAAAATCACAAATTACGTACAATACAATTTTTTTCATGTGCAATATCTACATAGTTATTGTTAGTAAGCAAGCACAATATAGAATTACTTTTAAGGTAGATAGTGTTCATTGCATGTACTTATTATGTATGTTGCACTTATTGTTTTAGATATCATAATGCTAGTTTAATAGTATGTATGAATTTATTGCATATAAGCATAGAGATAAAAACATAATAGGTACATATTTATAATAACTATTATGTGCACAAGACTCGTTGTTAAAGTTGCTCTTATTTACTATCTTAAGAAGCTACGTAAGTTATCACCACGTCTAATCTCTAGCTCCCTTCATCGACGAGGACAAAAACAAGAGCAAAGGAAGGACAATGCAAATCTAATGCAAATGGTAAATGTAATAATTATAGAAATACTTGACTTGGTTTTGTTTTTTCTTTGATAGTGTTGTGGACAATTATGATTTAGTTGTAATGCTATTTATCCAACCATAGTAATGCAGAGGAAAGACAAAGCATGTTGTGTTGTGTATTGTACATACATTATACATACATAATAGATAAAAGATGTAGATAGAAGCAAATAGTGCTGCATAATGATACAATTTATACAATACAAAATACAATGCACGTTCTCTGTTCTCCTTCTTATGTTTATGTTTCTATCATGTTGACAACAAAGTTAAAGACAGGCTATGGTCTGATAGCAATTGATGTATTGTATTTTATTGTCAGCAAAAAGGTTTCTTCAATAATATCATTGTCATAATATAAATTGCACATTGTACCTACAAGCACCAAGAAGGTACCTTAAGTATTTAAGTACACAGGTAGGCTCACTCTAGTTCTAGTTATTACTGCAAACTGCAAATCTAAGCTAATCCGACCACGTAGTACATTACAATTCAATTTAATGGGATTTCTATGATGATGTAGCTGATGTTGATGTGATGTGATGAGCTTACTTACTTAGGTAACCATTTAAACTGCATTGCATTGGAGTTACTTATTCTAATACTTTATGTACGTATACAGGATTGTATGCAATTGAGCTAACTAAGGCAAGCGATAAAACAATAAGACCGGAAAGGCTAATTTTTCCGTAAGGAACTTTCTGGGGTTGTTACTAACAGAGATACATAATAATGAATGTAATGTAGGTAGTAGGTACATAACCAGCTACTATGCATGTACATTATTTGAAAAGTAGTGACGTTGTTAGCTTTGAAAGCGGTCATGTAGTTTTCTATAATATTCTAGCATTGTTAAGTACACAACACATCAGTAGGTAAGTTAAAGTTAAAGTTAAAGTTAAGCTGGTTCGAAGAGAGACATTTTTATGCACAGTGCTATGCGATGCTAAAATGCAACACAATTCAACGTACTTATTCTATGTAATGCATTGTAGTAGGAGTAAGTAGGTAGTTAGATTGCTTTAATAGCTCTAATGTGTGAGAACGAAGAGAATTAAGGCTTTCCCATTGCTGCACAACAGCAGATAGTTGAAATTGAAGAAGATACACTAAATAAGAGTAATAATGCATTATGGCATTAGATAAAATGTATATAGTTAGTGGTAGTGCTATGCAGGCAGATAATATGTTTATGTTTATGTATGCTATTTCAATATCTGTCTGTATCAATGAGCATTAAGTTACACGCATTAAGTTGCTTGCTTACTTAAAGTACACACTATAGGACGAGATTTATTTTATATTTATGTATACTAATATTGTAGGTATTTGAGCAGTTTAGTTTGTGTTTTGTATAAACAGGTCAGTTTAAATAGCTACTTACTGAATTATATAGCAAACTATTTAGTATCTTTGATATGTTTATATGAATACCTACTATGAAAGCTGCTTGCCTATTTGCATGTCGTGTAAGTAATATAATATATAGGTTTGTTCACCATTATATTTATTTACCTGAATAAAATGTGTACGCTTTAAACTTAAACGTAGCCTATGTACATAGGTGTTGTATACTTACTACTTACTATGTATGTACTTGCTATAAGTTGGACAAATGTGGAGTAAGTAGAAACATTATTCTATAAAATAACTTATAAGTTTGATGAGATATGATATTTTATGCGATGTGGTGTTAGATAACCAAAGAAGAATAGTATATAGCTACATGTATACAATATGTGTAATAATAATATAATGGAATAAAGGAGAGTATTAACAGAATGAGGCTAGAAGAGGCATTCATTCAGATACCGTAAGTTACGCATTAAGTATCGGATCTCTGATGCAACAAAACAAATGCAGCCACACTTTCAGCTTGGAGACCGAGAACTATTAAAATACATTTTCTATGTACTTACTACTTACCATTAAATATTTTGATATTATGTCATTAAATCGAATTCAAAAACATTAACTGAAAATGTATTTCAATAAATATGTACATTCGATTTAGCGCAGTTATGATACATGCTGACAGTAAAAAAATCTCTAAAAATAATTTCATGATACTCAGAATGCGTTTTGCGGTATAGAAAAATTGAAAATTTACATTTTCATTGCATTACAAAGTATATTTTATTTACGAGTACATTATTACAGATATTACGGTGCCAACCTACTACCTACCAATGCATGTATCTATGTAAGCAGTTACCTTATATTGTTACGTGCCATTTTTGACCCCATAGTGGAGTGTGGGAACTGCTCGACCCGCCCGCATCATTACTTTCTGTATTCTTGAATGTAACTCGGCTTATTAAATCGCTTCTGAATTATTTGTCTACTTTTTTCATCATCTGGACAATTGTTAATTCACTAACCACTTGAGATGAATTAGTGTCTGGATTGGATATTCTAATGCATGTAATTTTAAAATCCTCACTTTGCTGTGTGCTTGTTGCATGACTTTATGAGAACTGAACTACGAGCTACTGTACACTGTAACTAAATGTGTTCAGACAAGGTTTATTAATGTGTCTAGTAAAGTGCCCACTGACATTATTGTTGTAGATACTGTCCAATCTCTTCATTTTAAACATAACAATGAATATAAATAAATGAGACTAAAGCTAAAGGTATATTATTCTTAAGTGCATATTAATATTTACTTCATTTTCTGCCACAAAATGTAAAAGCAAATATGATAATCATCTTTGCTGACTTACTCCTGACTTGGTTTTCCTAACAATATATTTCTTTGCGATAACATCAAACAGTTTATTTAAAATTGTACAATTTGCCTTTCTGTTATGTTAGTGACATATTATGAAAAAATAAAATGAACTGAAGTGGCATTATTTTATTATAATGAAAAACAGTACACATTTAAAAAGGGATAATTCAAAATTATGTTAAGTGCAATGAACGAACTACTATAATACACAAACTTTAACATAATATGACTATGACTTTTTTGAACTATTTTGTAATTATCCTCATACACTTACTAAATGCATGCATATGTTTTCGCGTCAATCAAAGAAATGTGAAAATTGGTACAATTTCTGTAAGGCATGTAAAGTCCAGCACCATATATGCTAGGTATTATGACATCCAAAAATTGCATTGACCTAGATGACCTCCTACATGTTGTTTGTAGACATTATACTGATTAAAAGGCACTTAAAAACTGCAAGTAAATAAACAATTATAAATAATTAATACAAGTTAACTTATTTATGATTAACATAACTGGAACATATAGAGACGATAGCCGATGTATTTACTAAATTACGGCTAAGGAGTGGAATCCTTGTACCTGGCTAAATTTTTTGTAGAATTTGTTGGCAGCCTATATAAATATTACCTGCATTATACATACTTAATACTTAATCATGTTATTTCAAAGCTATTACACAGCGAAAATCGTTAATTAAATTATTGCTTGTACCGATTAATTATACTATAATCTTTGTTTACGGTTCGAAAAATCATAATTGCATTTGAGAAGCATACTTGTATGCTAGGAAATTTTAAATGTATAATATGGTACCCTATGTTAAAATTTTAAATGTATAATATGGTACCCTATGTTAATTTTATTATTATAAAAAATGATTCTCATTACTGTATTTACCAGTTTGCCATAGTAAGAATAATTTCATTATTATTAATTTTACACAATAGTCTTTAAATCTTAATGAGATAAAAATTGAATAGTATGTGTAGATAAAAGTGATGATAAATAAGTGCCTACATTATATTGAGGAGTTATATTGAGCAGATACAGCAGTATACTCTTATGCAAGATACAATACCAACGATAATGAAATGGTTTTTCGAGGTATTTGTAAATGTAGCATTGAGTACAGATTTTATTAAGCTAAGCTGGTGCTCAGTCGAGATGAGATAGAGATACATTGCATTGCAGGCAGTCAATTTGCCAAGGTGTTCAAGATACAGCCTCCTGGGCTCTGTGGAACATTGTTAGTCAAGACCAATAACGAGAAGAGATGAGCTTAGTCGCAGCATCCCTGAGTAGAGCCAGCCAGCCTTAGCCACCAACCATCCCAGACAAAAGCTAACCACTAAAGATGTTCAAGTGCAAGTGCAATGTATCCAAAGGTTGTCGACGTGGTCCCTCCTCTCATACAGCCAATAATCTCTCTACTTTTACTTAACGCATTCCATCAACATTTCCCTAAGCTTATTTTAACTTCTGCATACATACCTAGTACAAAATATTTACTTCTAAATACTGTGTTCTGTGCGTACATACAATTTAATTTTATGGTCTTTCTCCTTTCTGCTAAGCTAGTTCATATTAAGTGGAATATATTTAAGGGCTGATGCCGTATAACCTTTATTGTATGTACCTGTATTTACAAATATGTAATCTCAATCTGTAATTAAATTTTATTGTGCAGAATATTTTCATTTATAAGATTATTAATGCGGTCGTCAAAGGATGCCAATAAATATATATGCAGTAAATTGTTTTATCTATAGCATATCAATGTATTTAGTTAACACTTCACTCATTCAATTAACACTTGTATAAGAATATTAATTACTTTATTGATACCCAAAACGTTTTATATTTTAAAAAAATGTGAGTATCATTTTCTTTTTACAAAAATTTGAACAGATTGAGTTAGATTTTATTTTCTTATGTACTGTGCTGTGTATTGAAAGAAAAGGAGGTTGTCTTTCCATTTTACATTACAAATGAGCTTCAGTTGACTAGTTGATCGAGCTACTCATTGCCAGCCACAATTTACTTGAATGTTTCAAAGTTTAACAAGCATTATGAGATTTCTATCAACATGCCCAAGTTGCAATTTTTACGGGAAGAATGGATCATTAAGCAAAGCATTTGTGTTTATTAACTCCTCACATGCATTGAAAAGGTACTTTAAATATTATAGTAAAGTATTAACTTATTATTTAGCTACTGTTAGCATATATTTCTATATTTCTATATTACTACACGTATACATACAGATATAAGCGGAGGTGGATGGAGATACAATGATAGTAAATGTGGAGCTGTATACCTATATAAGGTGCAATAAAATTTATCTCCGCCTAATGGTGAGAATGAATTGTATTATTGCCAAGTTTTGTACATACAGAGAAGCTTTAGCAAACAAAACAAACGTTGTTGCGTTGCATGCATGACAGTCGAGATTTGCCTTGTGTTTGTTGTGTTATACTGTACTTGTGTTGAATTTTATAATGTAAATACAGTCAAGCACACACAATTTAAGTATTTGCAAGAATAATAATTGTAAGACAGAGTCTGTAATATAATGGGTAAGAGCTAAGGGGAATATGTAGGAGTGAGCGATTCTCTATAACTATAATACTTACAACACTCCATTCACATTTATACAATTACAATTATTGCAATAATGCACTGCAATGAAATGTAATGGTAGGGAAATAATACGGAGCGAATAGCTCGTCAATCAAAAGAAAGTATGGGAACCAAAAAGAAAGATTATATTATAAGCTAAGTTCCTCACTAAGCCAAACAAAGCCAGCCAAGTACTTACAATTTATATTATTATGTACATTACCTGTCTATATTACCTTATGTAGATATTATGTCGTTGTCACACTATGCCACAGTACTCCGGAACCACATCGTCTTTCCCACAATATTTATAATGCCTAATATACAATTCCAGTAGGTTTTCATAAATAAATTTTCAAATTTATCCAAAACATTTGGTACATTTTTTACTTACATTATTACATAAGCATCAATTATTTGGTCCAAAGAAAATTTAGTACTGCAACCATTGCAAAAAATTAATATTATAAATAAAAAATTAAAGTTTCTTCAAAAAATATTACTGAAACGGAAACTCAATCCCCGCAAAAAGAATCCTTTCACCATAGCAGGTTGTACTATTTTGCCTGCGACATATATTAGTGGAGAAGTCTTCTTCATTTAGTTTGCCTTTGGCTTCCTTCATGCTCACGTATGAGTATGTCTCTCTTCCTCCCTTTTGCATCGTTTTGCCTTAACTTAACTTAACAAACCTTCCTATAAAAATTATATTACAAATAAAAGTTAAATACATAACTATTTAAGATTGTGTTCCTTGTCTCTCCTGTGTAAAATGTCGTTCGTGTTCTGTTTTCTAGACGATTTATTGAGAGGCTTGCTGTCGTTTCTTCTATTTCATACTTACTATAGTATGTATTGGTATTATAGTATACAATTAATTTGTGCAATGCAACAGAACAGCAAAAGCCTATTTCCGACGTCAGTCTCACAATCGCTGTTTTATCTCTAAGCTCTCTATTAGCATTTTTACGTCAACTCTTTGCACAATTTATTACCTACGTAGAAGGAGAGAAAGGCATCAATTTTTTAAATCTCCTCCTATTGTTAGAAATCATTAAGTTATACTTAATATACTGTCCATTTTATTTTCTATTATTATTTAACTATCGTTAGGCGTTTGACAAGGTTCCTATGCATATCATCCTTGCATATAGTTACATTTTCTATTGTACAGATTTTATGTCAGTGTATTTATTTATAATATAGATAATCATACCGATAGCTATAGGTAGGTAGCAATTACCTGCACTGATATCAACAATATAAACGTTTGTATTTGCAGTGCACCGTCTTAATGTTTTCATAAAAAATCAATTAGTCAACTCCAACTAACTATAACAACAAAATTGTAAGCATTAGTCTTTCGTAACTAGACAGGTTTTCTGTGTTTTAGTTGCGATTGAAGAAAAACGCTTAACAAGTCGTAAACAATAAGCAAGTTAAGCGTTTATATCCTTTTCTTTCCTTTCGAAAAATTTACTCTGGCAAACAATATGCGCCTTCGGCAATAAGTTCGCCGTTTGCCAACCTACTGATAATAATATAATCGTTAAGCTTAATTTATGAGTTTTTGTTACAATAAAGAGGTATGTCTTTCTGTGTATCAATATGTTAGCCGGAGGTATTTATTAGATGGAGAAAGATTAAAACCTGTCATTTTATAAATTTCTGAAATTGGGACATATTTTAATTGTGCTTTATATTTAGTAATGTATACAATATTATGTTATTTAGGAGTCGTCAAAGTCTAGTCTAGCTGCAGTAATAAGAGTTTATCTAACTATTTTACTACGTTGTTGTTTTAAAAAGTTTAGTCATAGAATTTAAACGGCATACAACTCACCAAATAAAACCTTGTAATAATTGCAGATTTTAAGTACTTACAAACCAATAGTACATACAGACTTCTATTCCTACAGTCTTTACAATTTACATTGTAAACGAACTGAATATGGTAACATAGTTTACTCGGAAGATTTAAAGCTATTGAGGAATTCTAGATTATTTTTTCAATTAGGTATAAGTAAAAAATAACATGTAAACTTACATATCACCAATTAAAAATGTTAGTTTGCGGTAACTTATTTGTAGTAAATGTAAAACTTGCAATATAATTAGTTTTTGGGTGTTGTTTATGCTCACGGAAATCGTTCTTATAGTAAAGTAGTCTCACTGATTTTTGTTAGAGTGGAATGGTGGGAAAATATTTTGGCTATTTTTTTGCATGGGTTTTCATATCACTTTACATAGTAGAGTAGTAGAAATGTTTTTTCTAGTTTCTATCAACACTGTCGGAATACATAATACTATTACGTATGTTGCGCTCCGGTGCTTAAACGCAAACTGTCATTTTATTGTATGTAATAATATTTGTATGTGGTAATTTAAAAAATATAGCTTTTTATGTATCGTCCGTCCTAAATAACATCCTTAATGATGACTTAAGTGCCTCCCTACTATGATATAGCATACTGTATACTATTTAAGCGAGGAAGATATTAGAATTTAAAGTTTTAAAGTAAATGTCTACCTAATTTACCCCTTCGTGATTATAAACACTCGTAACTACCTTCTACTCGTACTTACTAGAGAATATAAGACGTTTAATTAAACATCTGATGGAGTTTTTGGGTTCAGTGGCTTCCAAATTGAGATTACAAGTCTTGATAAGCCTTAAACATCAAGAGGGTCCATTATTCCCTGCTTTGCTCCATTTCGTGTCAGAATGCAGATTAGCTCCGTGTGTGTCTATGTACATTAGGAACATTTCTATATGAAGCAATAGATAATTTTGCAAAACTTGATTTTAAAAGGTTGTGTGCAGTGACCATGTCCATGTCCGACAGTACATACAGTAGAGCAGTCCAGTCCAGTCCAGTCCACTCTTAACATAATTCTCAACTTCATTTCATTACCATTATAAGTACCACTACCACCACAGAAAAATTTATACGAACTAGATTAGTTATAAATATAAACATTATCTAACATACACAGGTAATAAGATATATATAAGGACTTTAACTACAATAAGGTAGGACCTTTCAACTTCAGGGTTAGCTGGAATTATTTATTTTTGGTCTTTATCTACACAACCTTGTTTGCCTATCTTGCAAAGTAGTTACTTACAATATTTATAGTAGGGAGACTTTAAAAACTCGAATGCTTATAACAGATGCATATAATTAGGCTGGATTTTAAACAGTACTTGACTCGAATATTTTATTCCAAGTTGTAATTCTAGCGTCTACATGTATGCAAGACCTGGACTGCAAATTAAATTCAAGTTTTGTTGTGATTTTTTTTTCTTTTAACCTTATCTACCTACAAGTACGTTTATAAAAGTGTACGGCTACGTCACAGATGAGTGACGAAACTCATGAACTCGGTT
>JAQFYC010002623.1:0-24570 GCA_034694165.1 Tomocerus mixtus | reverse complement strand
AGACAAAAAATATTTTGCACGGGTAACTAAGGCCATTATGTCCGTACCTCTATCAGTATATACTTCTAGTACCTAGCAGATAAATACGTTTGCATAATATATGATAAGCTCACTAATAGCATTATACTAGGTACATGTTACACTCTGCTATAATTATATACACTGCATTTTGTGTAGTATGTTGAAAGATTCTATAAGACAGGAATATAATAAAATCCACAATTCAAGGAAAACCAGTTTAAGCAAAACATTTGATCCTCTGCAACTTTTGTTTTTCATTTTCAATGTCCAGTTGAATTCGTTCGACCTTTCCCGACTTGTTCTGTTCTGCTCCGTTTGCTAGCTATAGCTAGCAATCTTCCACTCCAAATACACATGTTTTCCACTTCAATAATCTAACATACATAGCCAAAGCCAACAATAAGAATAAGAACTAACGTAAGCACAGGACAGGGTGCGAATCGATTCAGTTTCGCTGCCAAGTCGTAAGAAACTGAAAGTTAATCTTGTCCATAGTGTAGGTAGTAGTTACCTACATATTATTGTGCTGCAAACATATCTGAACTTCATATTTTCATATGCTTAAAGTTTATGTGGTATGTAACAATATTTTGTACCGTCAGAATCTATTATACAATGTTATACTAAAAATGTGATACGGTACGGTACAAGTTGTCTTAAGGCCATCGTATTGACAATTACAATGAAATATTGAATGTCAAAATAATAAATAATGTTTTTGTTTGAGAAAATTATTATTAATAGATTTGATTTAACCTAGACTTGATATTTAGCTGCTGTCCTGTGTATCAAACTTTTAATGGTCTTCACGGTTTGCTTAATATAACACTCAAAGATTTGGGTGTGGATGTAAAACTCTTGAGGGTTAATATATACTACCTACTATTTGCAGTAGCCTACTGAACGTTCCCCCGTGATAGGTACCATATTAATATAATCTTTAGATATTTCATCCATTACAGATATAACATGGTTTTAAAATGCATTAGCAAGTATGCAGATCTATGTAACATATATATATCTTATGTACAGAATATTGAATCTTGATGCTGTCTTGCATACAGTGTTGATAAATGGGTTGGTACCGTTTATCAGCATTTCTATTTATATAAATACAGTAAAATTATAAAAGTACCTAAACACATCTTGGGTATAAAGTTATTGTTAGAAGTGGACAACCCAGTGTAAGTAAATATGTGCAAGATGCTACTTTGCAAACTAGTTAGTATAATGCTTATTTTTGTATTATAATGTAGCCTAAGAGTAAACTACAGAAAACTGGATGTATAAAATCTTATCTAAACATATATTTAACACAAGGCAACATCAAATAGAATTATTGAGCAAATAAGGATTCAAGTTCCTAAGGCAGACCAAGTGTAGAGTAAATTAGATGCATACTGTATTACTAAATGGAAACCCCACTCCAAGATTGAATGTAAAACTACCCGCAGCTCTATTTTCGGAACCTGTTTTCCTTAACATTGACTTTAGAGTAGAAAAATAACGACGTTATTTGCCCATTTGGAAAAATACATGTAAAATTCTCATAGCTAATACACTACTTAGTGTCTATTCCTGTTAATTTATGCTGAAAACTCAGGTGGAGATGACAGAATTCAATGCACAAGACTCCAGTATAGTAGGTAGAAGGCTTAACCCATTTAGTAATAGGATCATGCAATTCTTAAATGATTTCCATGCCATAAGTACAAAACATGACCACGACGTGTTCAGTTCATGCACCCGATTAACCGGAATACCCAACTAAGAAGCACAATGCAATGAAAATAATGAAATGAACTCTATTTATATTTATGTTTCTTTCGCCTTTACCTTTACCTTCATCTTATTCTTTCTTCAGAAGTAATATACACAATGCAACAATAAACTCCGAGAACTGGGCTGAATTTAAACGCAACCTTGTACTATTCGTATTATTAGTATCTTTCTTTATTTATGTATTTCGATAGAGATTATCAAGATAATATAGAATTACAATACAATGTTCTTGCTATGTAGTGCAACTCTGGATCTGGAACTGTAATATTAAGTTGTCAGCTGTATAATAGAAATAGAAGCTACCCACTGCCTAGAAACAACATTATTTTCATCTTCAGTTGTTCAGAACCCTTGCCCTTCATCCATCGTCGACTTTTCAAATTATAAAATTCTTTCACTTTCAAAGGATTTTTATTTCACAAGGGCGTATTCCTTTACTTCCAAGACCTTTGGTGAAGGTTAGCCTTCTCAGACGCAGAATAGAACTTCAATTTTTAATCAGAGCACACAATAAAGATTTCAGGCAGGTTTTATTATCCTTTTACACCCAAAGCGCCACGAAAGCAACTAGCAACCTTTATCTCTGTATAGTAGTGCACTAATATATTCCACGAGTTTACATACCTAGTTATGTAACCGTTACGTTACGTATGCTTTGTACCTAACTGTATCATATCCGTAGTTTCAATTTCAATTAGATTCTCAGGTTTCAGTAATTACTATAAGATTAATTAATTGTTGCCCATCAAAATATATTTTGTATTTGCAAATTCACAGATTATATTTTCCGTCATTGCTAAAAAATAACCTAAATAATTAATATAGGTAAATTATATATTTATGCCATGTAGATGAAACTCCATCCTGTACCGCGCAATAGAAAAAGTGAAAAATGCATCATAAAAATTGTATTACTAATGAAACATAAAGTAATACTAATGTATGCAGTAATTTTTTCATTTACCGAATATTATTTTATCGTCATAAATATAAGATGCCTAAATAATTAGCTATCTATACGAGTTGTAGCCGGCCTAAATTAAAAACGTATAATGACGAAGAAAATGACATTTACAATTTTATTACCCCCATGTTTTCGGTGAAACAAGATTTTCAAAGCAACTTAATGTAGACATTATCTTACTATAGTAAATACAGTACATTACGCAAATGTGTTTCTGCAGTAGTAACTTTTTAAAAATTAACAGCAAAAATGTTGTATGTATACCATGAAATGCAAAAATATTTAAAATTGTTGAAGTTTTCGGGTCGGAGTTTACTGTTATTGTATGCCGTAATGAATTAATAATGCTGTTTAATCCTGCAACGCAATTGCGATGAATATTATTATGTATTACGGCGAAACGTTTTACTTTTCTTTACAATAGAACGGATATGGTATAAAATATAAATAGAGTCATGGCCATGGGTATGAAAGAAACAAGCGAGTAAGCTTTTATAGCTTATTTACTTAATCTGGTAACTACGTAGATAGATAGGTAGACATTTATTAGGTAATAGTGTGTTGGGTAGATGAAAAGGGAAAAGCTGTTGTGTAATGGTAATATGCATGAAGTATAATTCCTGAATAACGGATGAACGGAACTAGCTTGTAGTTTTGTTGGCTTCATGGGATGGGATGGAAATGGGTTCCACTTTTCAATGATTCAAAGCTCACAACAAATCCACCCACGCTTGGAAAGCGGAGTCTTCCAGCACAACTATTTTTAGTCTCCTCCAAGATAAAGAACAGCCCACGCATAAAAAGTCAAATAGAGTTTGCTGGATGTTGAAGTATAAATTGTAAGAATTGGTGATGGGAATACGGCAAAGGGAATGTAATGCAAGGTCCTAACTTTTTCTCTAAGGATTTCTGGACAACAACTCTTTGGATTGAAGTAAAAAAAATAAATGCGCTCCTATCATATATGGAGCAGCATTGGATTCCTTTACCGCGTACCAATTCCAATCGAAAAAGAAACTCCTCTAGCTACTTTGAAGAATTATTATTTTACAAAGGAAGAAGAAAAAGACCAAAGGACACGACAGAACAGGACACTGCAGCTGCAATCTTATACGTATTTTCTATTTAGCTCACATATTTGCTATTTACTCCAAATTGTACTTAAGCCTTTGTATGTCGGACAAATCTGGAAGTGGGTGTATGTCGTAGTGTCTCAATATCCGCAAGGAAAAGGGTCGAAATACTTAGGAATGGATTCTCTGTACTGTATCACATTGACTGAAAAATATTTACCGATTTTAATAACGAGAATATGTGCTTATCAAAAAAATTGCCCAATAATGTGGATCAAATGTTACTTTTATCTAATTTTTGAAGAATAAAAAAGCGGAGAGCATTATTGCAATTTTTTTATAATAAGCCTACACCAAAATGGTGAATAATTCTACATTGATACTATTTGCTCCTATGTTTTCATATATTTTTAAATAAAAAATGTAAATGTGAAAAAATGTTTATGTATACCTGCTCTCTTTTCCAGATGGAGCAATTTTCCTACTTCATATAATGGGTGTAATATGAGGCTTTCGCCAAGAATCTAAAGAAAGTTGTTCGAATTCAAAGAAACCATAAGCCTATTCGAATCTTTGAAATTTTCTAGTAGATTTGGCTTTTGACCTCCATTCGGCAGGAAAAGTTTAAATCAGCATCGCATCGTAGTTCTTTCTTTCCATTGTGTTTACTTTTCCTTTCTACTACTTTGTGTCTACTATTAGTATATATAAAAATTTCCCACTCGCCTACTTCTGTCACATATTTATGATGTGCACTTACCCATATGTATAGTATTTATAGATGTCTTTTAGAAAGCCTTTTTATGTCTTTATTTTTAGAGCTTAGTAAATTGAAATATAAATACAGATATGACATATGTATATACAAACATAAGGTTTCTGTACAAAGAGAAATAGTGTTATTTGAGTGGGCTTGCTTTGGGTTTCGTTTATTTGGCTTTCCCTAAATGCAATGTGCTATATACCATGTACTATCTTTAGGCTATACTTTACATAATAATAATAAAGATACTGTACCTTATAGTATTTTTGCGTCCATATTTTCAATTCTGACAGATCAGCTTTTCCTTTCTTTGTCTTCCGGAAAATAATACTTAACTATATATAGATGTGCTATGCCGCCTACTACAAAGCATTTGTGTCAAGCATTTCTCTTCTCGTGTCCTATAATATTGCCAAAGCCAAAACCACACTACTTCAATGAAAACCCACTCAATTTCACCGAATAATAAGAATAATAATCTTCCTCAAGGCTACTTTCATATATTTCTGAGTATCTCCTTATTTATCTAACGCTTCTAAAGCTATATAGCGCTTTCACATGATTTCGCTTACGTACATACTATTATTACCAATGTACTATTTCTGTTCCTTATGTAAAGTGATTGTACTATAGGTGTAGTATATAAAGTAGTGTGTATATAAGCATATTATTATGTGGGTCATAGTATTTGCTATACCGTTGAGTAAAGCTATTTTGAAGTTGATATACAATTTTGCGAAATGTTCTGAGTTTCTACTTGAGCTCACTTCCATTGTTTTTGTGTGTCATCATTTCATGTCAAATCTGAATCTGACTATTCTTATTAACTTCAATTTAGCGAAACGTAGTGGAATAATTCCATATGGTATGATTTAGCTAAATAGGTCACATTATCAGCTAAGCATTATGCCATTTTCTGTCAGATTTATGGCACACAGGTAGTACATTTATATAATATTATATTATATGGTCGCACACGCACAAGGAGAAACAGAGAAAGTCTTTTGTTTTCACATTATTTTATCACATTAGACTTGTTTCTGCTTTAGCATTTACTTAACTTTCTCTCAGTATACTGTTAATGCTAAATATTTTGATATAAAATATCTGTATGAAGCGAAACTATTTATACTTTCACTCATTCCCACAGCCTTCTAACATGGAGATATGTACACTTTCACCATATTATAGAGTAGATATGATTATGTATGCAAATTATTTCTGATTTCTCCATTTTCCAGGTGACCTATATTACATGGGGCTAATTACACTGTGCAGTATTCAAGTTGTACTCTTCCACAACAACTTTATTTAAGAATAACTTGGCCTTGTTTTTCTGTCCCCTGTTCCAAGCGCTTAATACATGTATGCTAGTCCTAACTACTGGTGACTGGGTATTGTGATACCTTTCTTCCATATATACTAGTATGTGACCTAATAAAATAAAATAAGCTACAAAATACTAATATTATGAGTTCGTAACTTGATTAAATATTTAATAACACAATCTTAGCCGTGGGGTCAAAATTTTAAGGACAAATAATCAGAGTGATCGAGTTTGACCTAAAGACATTTTGCAATAAAAGGACTAAGGTTGAGACCATTAGGGGTCTATGGCATACCTTAGTTTAACTTAATAAGGTATGTGTGATTTATCCTTAAATGATTGGATAAAACTTAGAAATGAAATTGTGAACTTATTTACCAATATTAAGAATTTTATTTGTGAACTCAAATTTGGAAATTAATATTAATATTCAGTTCAATGGTTGTCCATTGCTATAAAATACATACAGCAGCATAGGAAAATGCCTTCCATTCCATGCTTTGCGGCACTTCCATGTCCCTAGTCCCTACGTTTACCTTACAACCTAGTCAAGAAATATGCTGTTGACAAACTCGAAACAAATTTAATATAAAATATATTTTTCAAAGGGAAGCTAAAAGCTAAAGATGCCTCTCCAAGTGTCATGCTGTGGGGTATTTATATAAGAAATACAACTCCGTAGTCTGTTTACTGTGTAAATACAAATGACATTTTAAATGCCAACTTAATTTTATGTTATTCCTCACGCGTGGAAAAGCGACGCATTTCCTTCCCTGCACAACGTAACACTAAGGTATGCTGACTTATACGATACTTACACAACAACAAACATTAATAAAAGGCGGAGAAAGTTAAGAAGACAGGATTTCGTACAGTTGTACATACATAACAGTTTCATCAGAACTCCAGGAAGGAAGACTCAACATGGCTAAAGGTAAATACATTACTCAAGAGTCTCTGCTTATACTTGAATAGTTAAATGTAACATAACTATGTTTTACCTTATATGTACGTTATTATGTTCTATATTTAGGGAAGTGTAGGCAATATGTGAGGTAAACCTAGTTTCTTGATTCATTTATAACACACGTCTGACGCGATGCATATTGTTTATACATATAATACATGTATATATGTATTCCTGTAATAATAACTTGTGTTAGGGAGGGAACCTAGTTTTGTTACACTGTAAGTGCCTATAATAGCGCCTACGTAAGTTAATTTCATTTTAATATCCTTTTGGGATTAGGAGTGGGCAGCTAGCTAAAGCTGTGGTGATGAAAATTTAACGGAAATTGCAATGTAAGACTCAGTCAGAAGTGTCGTGAGTCTTGGCTTAGTTTAAATTCATATATACATATACATTGTATTTAGTATAGCGTGATTTTACTATCCCATATTATGTTTGCTAAGTGTATGTAGCAGGCGGTGTGGTTTGTGTGTACCCTGGTCTGGTTCAGCAGGTAGTATTATAGTATAGCCTGTTGAGCGGTCCTTTATTAAGATTGGAGAAAGTGTATCTGTGCATGAGACACTACATAAAATAACTGCTTAATCCACCTATACTTATGATATAAGTTGATACATGTATGTACTACTATTATAAGATAGCACCGTAGTGTAATATATATGTCATAGACGCACGGAGACATGAACAATTATGCCCATTGCTCACAAGCTCAAATTTCTATGTTTTAGAACTTATAGGTTAAAATTTCAGTGTCCATTGAGAATTTTTAGGGATTGAGCTGTGTTTATAGCGTGTTTAAATTCATTCTTCAATTTTTGTAGGTTAAGATGCTATGTATGTAGATAAGTTTCTCATAAGATACATTGTTACAAGAAGAACAGCTTTGTATCAACACTGAATATAGATTAAATCGTAGATTAAAAACAGTAAAAGAAATATAAACCCTATTCTTACATAGGGGATGCTGTGCCGTGGAATACTGTGTGTCTATGACATAAATCAAGAGTAAGTATGTCTTCATGCCTTTAGATCTTTCTTGAATTAGATTAAAGGAGAAGACACTCTAGTCTGTGTAATGTAAACAAATGGGTGAATGCTTATCCTCATCGTCTTTATTATTATATGTAGAATAGACTACCTATAGTATGTATAGGACATATTTACATGTACATATATGTATAATGGTTGGTTTTGTGTGATGAAAGTCCAGTACACTTGACTAAACATTCAAACAGACGGAATCTCTTTCTTCTCTACTGAAACTACAACTACGGTTTACATAATGGGATCCCACACTTCAAATCAAATCAACATCCAATTCACAGGGGAAAGTCCAAGCCTTTTATCCAACGCTCTCGGTTCTGTTCTGTCCTGATTTTCGTGACAATATTCTCATCTGTCTTGAATAGTTGTTTTCTTGGAGAAAATGGAGCATGTTCCAAATCCACGGCGAGTGAGAGTGAGACGACCTCGAGCTTCAACTCCTATTCAACATAATAAGGACTTATGTTATGTTATGTATGTGTGACTCATATTCTCAGCTTGGAGTTGGCGTTGGCACTTCATCTATGAAGATTTTGGCATAAGCATTCTTACATAACCTTCTATCTGTACTTTATATTGTACCTACTATAGTGCTTTGAATTTGAACTAGACTTTCCCATTCTTACATACATAATTTATCTATGTACTATGTACCGAGAGAATTTAATGTGAATAAATATATATTATACCGAAAGTAGACTTACAACAAGTATAGTAGAGTGAAATACTGCATTTATACCTTTATATTTAATGTACTTGTCAAATTTTGTCGCCCTCGATTTCCATTCGTGAAGGGAATGAGTTCCCTTTGCATTATATCAGAAATGTACCTAAAGTGTACATAGCATACGAGTGTCGTCGTCTTTGTAATGTTAAGTGTAAAGTATGTAAGCATGAGAATATCGATCTGCCAACTCTACCCAACTCAACTGTTGTAAAAGAAACATTGTAAAATTTTAGTGTAAGTGCCACTAAAGGAAAGAAACGTGTGTTCTTTCTACCACAACCCAAAAATGGAATTAACAAAACCAAGCAGTTAACTGTACTATACATATGTACATATTTTTACAAAAAGAAAATATGTATTCACATAAAGGAACATTCCCTATATTGTCTACATTTGAAATATAATATGTACTTGGAGAATTTTTATCTTCTCACTTAACTCTGTTGAGTCTTTATTTTTGTTTTCGTACCTTGTTGCATTTCGTTGTTATAAAAAGGCTTGTATAAAATATGCCGCTTTTTGGATTTTTAGCTGGGTTCAGGTTCGGATTCTTTTCATAGAATATGCAAAGGCGAAAAGAAATGAAAAATTTTAAACGAGATATCACAAAGCTTTGCATAGAAGACAGGCATATGGAAAGGAATGAAAATGTAAAGTGGAGAAAGCAGAGTAAAAAGATGAAATTCACACATCCACACAGTTGCTTATTACTTATGCTGAGCTGTAAAGGTACGTAATAGTACTTGCTGATATGTTTACTGTCTACAGAAACTGTCAGATTTGTATTTTCGATAAAGAATATTTACGTTACTTACTAGACTTAAGTACCTATAAATACAATACAGGTTTACTTCTGTGAATACATAATCAAGATCTGCTCGTCATATATTTCCAGATTACACAATCACATCTTCACATCACAATAAAAAGAAGCATTTATATCTTCGTGTTGTGATGCTATTGCATTTTAAAAGTTGAAAATAGAATTACACAAAATACACTTGTATGTTTTGACATGATACACAGTAACTAATACGTAGCCCTAATTCTTTGCTATTTTTTGTTATTGTTGTATAAATATGCTTTTTGCCCTTCCTTCACATGTAAACAAGTAGATGTAGACAATGATCCCTATGTGAAAAACAAAGCGGAATTAAAAATATAAAATTCGGGATCGTACCATTTATCTTATGGACAAATACCAATATGAAAAATATTGTGAACTTGAAAAACAGATCTACTAAATAGCTTCTGTAAAAAACTATTGATTTGAATTCCTTTCTGCCTGTTGGAATTCAAATAACCAATGAATTATGCTCACTAACAAAATTTGAGAATTTTATCGATGATTTTGTGTTCATTCATGTTAAATGTCAAGTTAGTGCTTATTTGCGTAGGAAGTAGGAACATCAATACTCCCATATTGCAATCCACACGCAACTAGAATGAATAACAATGAAGCAAAAACCAAAGAAGTTATAATTATCACACGGGAGAGTAAAAATAGCTGAAATTATTCACCACGTGGAGATCAAATCAAAGCTGCTTTGTGTTATGTGCATATAAATACTTACGATGATGTAAAAGCCAGTTCTAGCTAACAATGAGTGAATCATATTACGTAGTCGAAATGGTTACTGCATAATTGATGGAAAAATGTATTGTGTTGCTATGTTGTAGGTATAGTCTAATGTGAAACGTGGTAAATCCAAGAACTCCACATGGTTTAGTAGGTGTTTGTTATGAAATTATGTTTTGCTTTATTTTTAGATTACTCTCCAATATGGAAAACAAGCTGTCACACAAAGATCTTACTTAGAACCGCAAGGTATCGGTAAATGCTGAAATATTTATTTATACATACATTATTGCATATTGTAGTCACTTGTACAGATATAAGTAAAACTACTGCGATTGAAAATTGGAACTAAATTTTTTTAGTATTTAACACAGAATGATGTGGAATTGTGTGTATTGTATTATATAAGTTGCGTCAGTCATTTGCAATTGGAAGTTTTATAGCCTTCTAGCGCTTGAGCAATCTGAATTCTCCGAATTCATAAAAAATATTCAATCCTTCTTTAACGAAACTGCTTTACCAATAACTAAGTGGGTTAAGCTGCCTCTATTACATAAAGTCCTTCCACGTGCCTTTACATAATTACCTATTTTTATACTTATTACACGCAAGATTTCCAATTCTTTGTATAAGACAAGTATAAGATTTATAAGATAAGGTAAATACCTATGTATCTCTGCCAATGTTGGAAAATTTTGTTTAAATCAGGCCCATGTATTGTGGGCATTTATCCCATGTGCCGCTACTCAAAGACTTATCACTTTAAATTCAATTAGTTGTACAATGCTTATATTTAACTTAGTAGTTTACAAAACCAAATTACTAAATACTTAATTTGTATTTGTATACATCAATTAAGTTGCCTTTAATGGTAAGAGCCATGTCTACCAGAAGGTTCTGGTGAGAAACCCTGCATACCGTTTATGTAGTTTTAAAATCATCTCTTCAATATAAGTGCTACATTTTAACATAGGTACTTAATAGGCTTTAGTATTTACGTAACTAGCTAAGTATCTATAGGGAAGATTTAAGCTGTAGATTTAAGACCTTAGTTTATATTTATTTGGAATTAAATTTTGTGGTGCGTAGAAGATTCTGTGGGTATAGCCTAAAATAAATCCAGATCAGGGCTAATAATAGAGTTGAATTGAAAGAGACCTAAATGTGATTTAGTTTTATTTCATCACGGTAGGTAAACTAAGTACACTGTGTAACACCTATTCGTTGAGGTAGAGTCATTTATCAGGGAAAAGCATCTTTAGCTAAGCTCTCCTATGTATTACCTAGTCGTATGTGTGTAGACATCGCATCGCGTACTACAGTATTCATTGATGAATCTACATCTGTAGTGTGTTAGTAGTGTTAGCATAAAAACTAGTGTCTTATGTTGTACTACTGACACATCACAAGTAGAAACAGAAACGTGGAACATGTACATATTACATATATGGGTGCCTTTAGTACCTAATCGTAATAATAGTAGCTGTCTGTTCTGTACTTGCTTTGGTTATTGCGCTGTAGATTGTGCCCAAATGGAGATTCCCTGTTTGAGATGGATAGGATAAAAAGAAGAACTAACTAGAAGGTTCGGTAAGATTCTTTCTCCTCGCTTTCTCTTGTGTCTGTCAAGCGTGAATGCAATTTGGAGAAAATTCAATTCAGTTGCACCGCTTCAACTTGTGCCATGCCATGCCGATGCCGCTACTCATACTTTATTGTACTAGTACAGTCTTCCCTATTTCCGAAATAACTACCTTCCTCTTTCCCTACTTTACACGTAATGTACAACTCTATTCTATTCTGTATTCTTGCACACGATCTGATGGGATGGGGACACATTATAGATTAGATCTATTTATATAATCCCTATTTCTTCTACAGTAGTTGACGTTTTCTTTTCTATAAATATTGTACTAACCTTATTTCATATAAGTTAAGACATTTTATTTCGTGTTCTCGACTAAAATCACTTACCTAGTAGAATTGTCATATAGGTATGTGTCAGTGGTGTAAAGTACTACACGGGTATACAGTATTTGTATCCTAACATTTACTTTAAAATTCGCAAAAAATTATACAAAATGCTTATGAAGTAATAACTAGGTCTTAAAAAAGTCATTTAATATTTTTCGTACATTCTAAAAATTAGCAAAAATAAATATTAGCAGATTGAAAATCTATCCATATGGTCAATTCTTTAACACTTTAGCTGACTAAATCTATAAAAATATCATTTGCGGCTGTCAACCTGAATTAGTATGACTATAAAAGATGAACAGCAAGACAGTGAAGGATTTGTAAACGTTTTTCTTCATAGTTCATAATGGGGATTTGTGCCGTTGACATTTACACTATGTTTTCTATGATCGAGTTTATTCTTACCTAATATTGTGTAAAATTGGAGACCTTGCACATCCTACTGTGTATTAAACTAGCCAAAAAGAATAGCAGAGAAAAGGGGAAGAAAAGTACATCTAAATTGCACAAGAAAAATTTGCAGTCCATAGTATGTCTTCTGTACTGTACTACGTCGTCCTTCTGGTTCTTCAGTTTTTTACTCAATTCGCTGTATTCAATTCTGTCCTACTTATCCTTAGCCTACTATTTACTTATATACTATTCTGTCTACTTTCTTGATGTAATGTGATGTGATGTGAATGAGTGAATATGGAAAATCAACTTGCACTCAACAACCTATTCCCTACTAGAACCATATAATATTTTATATGTTAAAAGTGGTCTATATAAATAACTTACAGATATTTTGTGCAAATGTATATGAAAAAGATAAAGACTTGTATAAATATAGAATTCATATGAATATGACCATTTAGTATGAGTCTATTCTTTACTTATATATGTATGTTGGTATCTTATGGTTAGATACATACTTATAAATTATATTCTAGTCACTCACTCGGTTGACTTGTTTAAATTGACTAGACATTATTCGGTTTGGTTTGGCTTTGACTTGGCATAAGTAGTAAAAGTGTGTGGGTTGCCTTATCTTTACCTCTGTTATAAATATGTAGAACTAAAGGAATGCATTAATGTTATAATTTTATATTGCAGAGGAAGCAGTATAGGTAGAACATATTTGAAGGCTACATTTATTTCACTAGTTCATTCAGTGGGGGAAAATATCTTTTTTGTTCATGTTTGAAATTCAAAAACGGTTCTGAAGGACAGAGGAGAAAGGGATGCGATGAAATGGAAGAAAAGATGATGACTGGCACATGGACAGTCAACATCCACATAATATGGCTAACCTGACAGATGGGATGATGGGATAGAAAAACTCGGATCAGAAAAGAACTCTGTCAACTTAAGCCAAACGACTTTCTTTCTATAAGTACATTTTATTCTGTCGTCCCTGCATAGTTTACTTTCACCACGCGTACAACTTCAAATTGTTTGCACCTTTATTAAATTTACTACTTTTATATTAAGTATAGGTTTTTTAAGTTTTTAAAGCAGTTGATAGCATTTAGGAACGGAATGGTTATTTGATTTAGAAGTATAATGATTTTTGTGTTTCAATTAGCCAGTGGACCAATAGTAGCACTATGTGTTCTGATACTGTTTACAATTACGGTTAAAAAAGATATAGGATTTTTATCACATTGCGTAGCAATCTTTTTGATTTGCAACTACCTTCATTTACATAACGGTTTCATAAGGTTAAAAACTGAATATATGTATTCATTAGTTGTTTGATCACGTCGTATCGTCGTTGTAATATTGTCTACATAGGTTGCATAAAACCATCAAACATTTTTGAATGTTCAATCGAAGGAACAGTAGGCCAAGGACGCTAAAAGCCCCGTGCAGCAGGTATTACACTGTTGAGTACTCTTTTACATTCTCTGCATTTTATATTGAAGGCTCTTCACTCGTTCGAGAAAATAAACTTGGTGAAAGGAGAAAGGCACAAGAACGATTATTGCAGTTCTAAGAATTTCTGTAAAGCAATGGCAATGATACATTCAATTTAAACCTATTCTGCGCTTTAAAGTAACTAAATATACTTGTAGGTATTCATAACAATAAGATAACAAATTATTGCATACATTTGTTTTAACATAAGTTGTAAGTATATTAAGGTAACTGCTACTGACACTATTTTGTGCTTATTTTGCAGGAACGGTGTGTAAAGAGAAAGTGATGTTAGAAGTAAGAGAAAGTCAAATCTTGTCGCGGGTTATTTATTCGGAAGACATTTAACTTGTAAGTGAGTAAGAGGGAAGGAGTTGCACTTTAGCTTATAAACGTATGTATTTGGGGCAGAGGATTGGAGTTGAGTTGTGCTCAAGTCAACCTCGTTGAAGTTGGTGAGCAACCTCAGAGAAAACGGCTTTTCTCCTTTTCCTTTCTTTGATATCGTTACCTTAAAATGTTTTCATCTGCTTTAAGCTTTCTCTTTCCACTCCTATTCTTTTAGTTTGAATGTTGAATGGAATCAGTGCCATTGCTACTTACCACAACCACACATACACGTAATCTAGGTACTATATACGAAATGATATAAAATATACAGAAATGTATATATGTTGCAGTTAAATTAGACATCCTGATACTAGCTGGAAAATTCTTTTCCCTCTGGCAGTCTGAGAAACGTCTTTTATCCTTTTTAAGTTTATTCACCGATAACAGTCCCCATTATTAACATTCTCTAAGTAAGTAAGATATCAAAATCTTCAAATACACCTCCATATGTTTTGCATATTATTTTCAAAATGTTCTAAATATATTTTATTGAAACCTAATCACACTAAATAGTTTACTGACATAAATACATACTCAGAATCCCAAATAACTTAATACGTAAATATATGTATAATTTTTTAAATGCAATTCAACGTAGGATATTTTCAGTGACTATCGATTGCGTAGACAAGCCCAATTGAGATTAATATTACGTTTTCAGGACATGTTTTACAATCCTTTAGCAGTTGAATGAATTAAAGTAGAATATTCATAATTATATTTCTGATTTCTGCTTGTTCAGTTTCAAAAACTGTGTTATTTTGTTATTTGCAGAAATAATTTGGATTGAATTACCTGCAACTTCAGTAAATATATTTTATGGAAAAGATAATATAACTAGTACGTGACGCTTACAAGTTTCTAACGTAACAAAAGTATTATGTTATCCTCCATTACTTTCTTTCTTATACGAATGCATGCAAAGCAAAGGAGAGAAAAGAAAAGTGAAAGTAGGGAAAGGCATGTAGTTTGAAGTAAGTAACCAAGGATAGATAGCGTAGCCAACTTAAGTGTAACATTCGCAGAAATAAGGTCACCTCTTGTTATCTTTAAACATAGGTATAACTCACACATTATTCACATGTTTTTCAGCTTCTCTTTCTTTGTTCTACATTCACTGCCCCAAAATAATAGATGGCTAGTATAGTATATGGACTATGGTTCAGAACCAAGCGAAAGCAAAACTACGTACATTACATTTGACTTAATGTGAACATTATATTATGCCCAATGCATCTCTTCTCAAACGTAACGGAGAAATAAATAAGAATATATAGTTTGTGGCTGTGGTCTTGCATATTTTATGGCAGTACCAATTTTTAGAAAATCTGCAAAGCATTTTCAGTTTTTTTCCTTTGAAGAATGTATTTAAACCATGCACATCAAAACTATCCTTTGGATCCTTAATTTAAGCGAAACATAAATACAATTTTCACTTAAGTATTAAATATCTTGTGCATTAATTATTACATACAACAGAAACGAATCTATAAGGTATAAAAGAACAGTGTACGAGATATTCCCAAAATTAATGAAAATAATTAATGAAGGTTATTTGATATGAGGATGTGCCACGTTTAGTTTAATATTCTACCTACTAGGAAAGTAGCTAATTAAAATGACTGAGAATTCTGGTTCAAATTTCGATAACAAAGTTAGGAATAGATAAAGTACAAATAGATTGCGAAAATATTTGAAAGGGAATTAAAACTTCATTTGACCTACAGATAGGAGACAATAATAGGCTGATACATATTATACAGTTTCTATTACGTATTACGTACTTCCTATAATGACATCGCCCTAAATCCGATCTCACAATACTATAGAGAAGGAATATGAATGGTGTATACCAAAAGTAGATCAAATGATGTTTTCATCAAATTCGAAGTATTTATCTACTTTCCTTGAATTCCCTTTCTGAACTGACTTCAATGGCTTCCTATAATTCTCTAAGTCCCTGCATTTCATCTGAAATAGATCAAAGGAATCTTATTAGTACTACTAAACACACTTAATGATAATGAAGATTCATATAGTAATCAATAGTATAATTATATACAAGCTGCCTATATAATATTTACAAGTGTATCTGTATACATATATGATATAGAAAACTATTGTATTAATAAGCTATAAATGCTATTCTTAGTATTTAGGCAGGAAGTTAATTGACAATCTCTATAAGTGAATATGAAAATACTCACCAAAACTGTTGAACGTGTAAAATATTTAATTGAATGCTCCAGATCTAAAATCCCATTCATGCCATACACCGCCCACTATTGGCAGTTGCCATTATACTAATAGTAGTAGTGCATGATATATTTATTATGTGATATACCTCTAAATAAATATTCTTAACTCTATATTCCTACTCTAATTTATATATTGTAGATTGTAGATACAAGGCGGAAATAATTGTTGCAAGTCGAATAAGAAAAGGCTGAATGTAAAACGTAAACGTTAAGGATAAAATTACAATGTATCTTTTAACAGAGTGTATCACATCCCAGATGTAGATATAGTGTGGATGGTCTGGCTGATAGTTTAAATTAGCGTAGTAAATTGTATTTGACTGTTCTTGTTTTACATTGCATTGAATTGTGAATTTGTTGAATGAATGGGGGCATTCTTGTCAGGTCAGAACACAGAATTCCGGAATAGATAGAAAGATGTTACATTTACGTACTTTACGTACACAAAGAGACTGAAAGAGAAAGCGTGGGAGTATGAGTAGAGCAAACGAGAGTGAATGATGTAAATAGGTAGCTTAGAGCAATAATGTGAATTCAGTCTCGTTGACGTCACTGAGGACACGACGAGGTGAGGATGGAGATGGAGCATCTACTACATAGCACATCCATATATGTATACCAGCTTTCCCTTTCTCCGTCACAGAGACAATATTATGGAGTCCTTTTGTACACTTGGATCCCAGGCCATCTTCCTAACAATTCCAGTGCAGTTCAGTTCACCAGTTCACTTTAAACGGGAAAACTCACTCTAAATTCAACTATTATCCACTTATGCTACTGTATCAAAGAATAAACTGTAACTCTCTAGTTCTACTAACAATCTCCTATACTGCATGGGTAGATTTATCTAATAGGAATAGCACTCAACTCAGCCTACATTGAATAACAAGCTTACAATTTGTATAGGAAGCTTCTTCTTCGTTTATTACGTAACACTACATTATAAGAATGCCTTGAATTCTGTCTGTGTATCTACTATCTGTCTTTCCTATTATTATTCAATATTTTTGAATTCTGTTTTCAGAATTAAGTAACGTACCCCCTGAATAAGTAATTCGGCAAAAGTGGACCTAATCGACCCTTTCACACCCTACCCCGCCCCAATTTCTTACAATTCAACTTTTTGGAATTCTGTTTTCATAATTGAGTAATGTATCCCCTGAATAAAAAATTCTGCAAAAAAGGAGCAAATCGCCCGCCTCTTCCTTCCCCTACCCAGCCCCCTTATCTTAAAATGCAACTTTATTGATTTGTTTTCAGAATTAATTAATGTGTTCCCAGAATACTTCCTTTAAATAGTAGTCAACGGTTTCATACGTTTTTGGTTTCTTTTATTAGGCGGTTATTTCTGTAAATAAATTACCACTACATTGTTACAGCTGTTTACCGCGGTTTATTTACTTTCAGTATGCTATAGGGAAGTCTCATCATTTATTACTTTCTTCTCCTACGCTACATTCTACACCATTGTATTTATTGTTGAATGTGACTTCACTGCACCACTTACGTCACACCAAACGACTCCCATGCACTACTAAATGTAAAATACATAGTACATGCACTATTGTGCTAGTCTGCACTCTGCACAGAACAATGCTTATCAGAACTACCCACAGTGCTATTATATTTAGCTACCCACTTATACACTGCAAATCGTATGTTATTAAATAGTTTGTGCGTAGGCATTTCTAACTAGAGTCTCTATTTACAGTTTAACTTCGTAGAAAAATACACTACTATCTTCATTGCGTATATAATGTCCATTAAAGCGAATATTATTACATTAAATTACAACCCGGAATCTATCTACTGTATGCGTACATACAACAAACGCATAGATATCGAAAACAAAAGCTTAAACAATAGGAAAATGAGGTAGAGTAGCTTAAATACGTACTGTAATTGTTATATGTGAACATGTGTATAACAATTACTTACTTTGGCTGTAGGCACTAAATGTGTACGTAGGCGGCTGAACAAACAGAACCGTGGAAATGGCAAACTTTGTCTTACTATGTGGTACACATTTTACTTTCACCAGAAAGTAGTTACTTGTGTGCTCATTGCTACTTTCTCTTTCTTATTAGCTATGTAACTATGTAAGAACAAGAAGGAGCGCATAACTTTGTGTGTAAAGTAAATATTCATCGCTGAATGAGATGATCATTGGAATTCTCATGGTGTGGTGTGGTTATAAAGTCTCTGTAGTTTAGCGTATACACAAATATATTTGGCATTGAAGTTTGCATCTAAAGTTGCAATTATAATATGTTGCAGGATATATGGGTTTACAGGACATTTTAAATTACTAAAGCATTTTTTTCAAAAGTAAGTATTTAAGTATTACACTGCAAACTTTACTGTTGTCTATTCTCTCCATGTTGAAAATGATCTGCACTTTTATATTTATTTTAATACAATTATTACTGACATTAGTTTTGACATTTCCATCAAGAGATTGAAACACCTAAATATACCCAAATGTATTTTAAACTACTGAATAAATAATTTTAGATGTTTGTTGCAGAAATCTGTCAATTGTTCAATATGAACGAATGTCTGTACATGTCCTACCTGGGATTTAATGCTACTGTAGAAGCTTAATAATTCCCACAACAATATCTATGGAGAATTAAGCTTGAAAACAAACGAAAGCAATAAAGCCACTATTTGCACAATGGGGAAAATTTTGGATTTCACTTGCAGAAGATGCATAGTAAAGATAGAAGGCGAGGGAAGAACTTGAACAAGTCTTGTCCTTGTCGTAGTATAGTTATGTTGTAGATGTGTTGCTGTTGTTGTGCTCCTTAGCGTTTTGAAACTTTGATCGCAACAGTAAACATAAATAAAAGAGAGACATTCTACATTCAAGTTTTACATCGAGAATGTATGTAGAGACACCAGCGTTGCTTCCATTCAGTACACCGAATGAGTAAATACAATGAACAGAATGTGGCACAGAATAATAACAGTTCATCTCATACATAAAGGCATTTGTGCAAATACTAATATTATATAACTACATACTACATAGATACATACATGTACTGTACATTGTACATAGAATATCTGTAGAAGGAACTCGAAAGGGAGCGAGGTTTGGGCTCCTTTCCTTCCTTACATAATGTTCTCTTGTATTTTTCTACGTTCAATTCAACTCCAGCATTCAACGTTTCGTTTAGTTCGACTCGCTGCACTGCACTGCACTGAGACTCTGGATCCACATCCACATCCACATCACCATCAATGTTCAACAGCGGGAGCAACCTTCAAAGATCCTCTCACAGTCATAAATCTCTTTGCCCTTTAGTTTCGCTACTTTATATTTATAGCCCTAGATTTATTGAAGACAGGAGTGTGACGTATACAAAATACAACTGCCCTTCTATCTTATTCCTACTAGGACATATCTTTACATATCTGTACAAACAGAACCAGACCAAGAGTAGACAACAGAACAAAACATAACAGAACACTTACACCACAATTCTTCACAATGGAGAAAGCGAGAGAAAGTAAAAGCAACACTATCAACGTATCAACTATAAAACTACATGTGTACATATGAACAAAGCATGCAGATGAAACTTCGAGAAATATTCAAACTATCTTATTTACGGACTAACTTTGAACAGTTTCATTTATCTGCAATGCATGAACTCAACTAGGTACTATTTAGATGTACGTACTACAAGAAACTAGATAAATGTTGAACGAATGGATTATTTTACATCCACTCCCGTATCTCTTTTATTTATTTACAGAACTTTCTTAACTTGCATTAAAGATCGGCTCCTGTTGAAAGTCCTGAATATCTGTATCTGTATTTTATTCATTTCAGTCATGCCATAGCCGGATTTATTACCAACAGGACGCTTCCTACAATAAAGTGCAGAAAAAGATTTTAATTATAAGTCAATTGAAAGCAGATACAAGTATCCAAATGGATTTTGCATGCTTTTACAACTCAAATAATAAACAGTCCAAATTAAAAAGCACTAATTCCAATGATTTCACAAAATGAGGAGAGATTCAATTAAAAATTAACAAAGAAAAGTGCTCCAATAAAAAAATATGTTTGGTTTTATTTATGCTTTAACGCAATTTTGAAAAGGGGATAAATACAATAGTACTTAATAGAAAGAAATTAGTTCAAATTTAAATTGAGAAAGTAGGGAGAAATAAAGGAAGAAATTTATCGTCAAATGCACTGTGGCTGTAGTATATTGGGTGGGAGTCTAATGCATAACGAATCTTTTACAAGATCGAGATTTGCTAACCTTGTAGAGATTATTTATCTCTGAAAACAACGGCGATATAGGTGCTTATTTTTTTATAAAGTGGAAGTACTCTTTAGGGATGATGCACTAATTTTTCTCGTTAGGTATATTCCTATGTGACTGGAAGTTCCATGTGCATAAAGCTAGCTAGTTACTCCCTGCCAAGCTCCACCACAAAGAAATAGGAAGTTGGCAAACTACAGATCTTATATAAAAGTTCATATGGTATGGATATATCTGAAAGCAACGTGAAGGTTCAGTTTTTCTATACCTCTTTTGGTATTTTATAGATAGTACTTTGGCTTACTTGGCCACTGACTGGATCGGATTGGGCTGAAGCTTTGCGTTGCTTTCACTCGCACAGATAAAGTTATGGTTTCATGCAGCTTAGCTTTGAGTCGATTTTCTGTTTACAAGAGTAGAAAGGGAGTATCAGTTGTAAAAATACGTGTATCTATGCTCTATACCTATTTCTAAGTAGACTTTTACAAAGGTATGTGTCTAGGGCTCATAGAATCACCAGGGATAGGGTTCCTTTGACAAAGCATGAGTTACAATTGTTTTCTCTCCGCTTTTAAAAATTATAAAATATTATATTATGTCGATACAACGATTAAGATCCTTTGATAAATGCATATAAATATATTTCACAAAAAGTCTACATTAATTCGGACCATAAAAAAGCAGCCTAAACACATTGGAACCTGCATGAGTTATTTTAACAAAAGTAAAGGAAAAACTTGGTCAAATCACAGAAAAGACTGCCTTAAATAAATTTTACTCCTTTTAACCAACTGCCTGAATGTACTGCGTTACTTTTGCATATGTTCCTGCAGTTTAGAATTGTCTTGTTATGTTAGGCATGGGTAATAGGCACGTAATCACAGATTGATACACAAAAGGAGAATTTGTATTTTCTTCTGTAGAAAATTCGTCGAGAGCCTGGATTTTGAATTGGATGAATGAATTCCTGTTTCGTATCAGCATGCTATTAGAATTGATATAGTACATTCCTACCTAGACTAAAGAGAACAGAAGTAGTTTAGCCGACTTTCTTTCGGTTCACAGAGAATTGCTCCGATCAACATAACATTCTGAATTTGGAAGTAGTTGTGTTGTGTTCTGCTACGCTGCGTTGTGTTTGTGTTGTATAATGTGGGTAAAAGTTGGTTTGGTTGCTGTTTTGTGGAGTTGCGTTGAGACTTTAGATCTTTAGACTAGGCCATGTTATGTACTGTACTGCACTGACTGCACTCCTAACAATCTTATCCTTCGGCGCGTTTACATTATCGTGATAACTTTCTATTTATATTGAAATTGAAATTACTCTGGGACTCGCATTCCCATCCGCTTGCTTTGCTTTACTATGTAGAGCCAAATATTTTGAATGAAGAATATCTGTGTCGCGAACTAAAATGGAGAAAAGTTCGATGGCAAACTTTTTTCTGTATGGATTCACTTTTCTCCGCTTTCTTTCCAAAAAAGGACCTATCTTAAATACCGTATTGGAGGAATTAATTCCCATGCCGCAATAATTCCCCATTGGGGATTTATTGTGGTTTTTTGGACGACTCCTGGCACTTAAAACTCCTAAATCCCCATAATTCCCCATGATTTTGTATATACTAAGCAAAATTTTATTTCGTCACCGATTGCTAGTTTAAGATTGCTTTAAATGCCGGGCATCCTAAAGGTCATTGATGGAAGCTAATATTCCGAAATGACTGCCTTAAAGAAAAAAGGTAAAGATTTATAATTTCTGGGACGAAATTTATATTTTGCAGTTGAAACGCATATTCCATGGACACAATAATTCCTCCTAAGCATATTTTTCTGAAAAAAGGAGGACTTGAAACAACAAATCCCCAGGGGAATTAATTCGTCCAATACGGTACATATATTTACTCCAGTTTCGGTTTGGCTCCTCTTTATAAGTGCAAAGACTATATCAAACCATTTTTACACGCTATACAATACGCTTGTACGTATTTTCCTTATTACATTTGTAGAGAATATTATGTCTTTACATTATAACGCATGCAAAAAACGTGGAAACCTGCAGCACACCATATTTAATGACGATAACCATAGTTTATTACATACAAATAGTTTCAGTTTTTGTAAAATTGCGTTGCAATGCAATGTGTAAATTGCCCAAGGTATATTATATATTGTACATCCAATCCACAGCATAAACTGCGTAATTATACTAAGGTATTTTAAGTATAGGGAATTATTTCACATGCAAATGTATTACTTATGGGTCCATAGTTCAGTTTAGCTTTACTATCTAGTGTGTATTTATTGCATAGCTAGAGGAGATAGGTAAGTAGAATGATTTGAATTGGATTGGCTTACTTATAGTTTGGCATGGCATTATCAAATCCCCAGATGCAGTTTCTCTGTTGAATTTCGCAACAGCTGCAGGGAAATGTAGGAAAGGGAAAAGCGCAGCATGGTGCGAAATTTACAATGCGACTGTCACTGTACTGTACTCAACATACAATACAATATTGCACATATACTATAGTGTAGAGACAATACCAGATTACATCTGAACCGAGTGAGCGTATACTATAACTATAACTATTAAGTTTTTAACATTGTGAGTTTCGCAACTATCATCCTGATAGCGTAAACACACATTTTATATTACGTTGCGTTAACTAGTATACAATCAGAGCCAATATCATGACATGTCAGCTGTATTCTTATTACATTTTAGTTACTTTATACATTGTATATTGCACAATACACATTTTGCGAGGAACGTCCAGTAAGGGTTGCCTGATATTCTAGCAACCTGCCTAAGAAACAATATTTTGCAAGTTTAAATGTAGAAGCGATAAATACTTATTGCAAAAAATTGAGTATTTTGATATCTCGGGTAAAACTGTTTCCATTTTGCATGTACAATTTTATTTTTAACATTTGCCAATAAAGAGATGGTTTGCTCTTATATTTTGCAAATATATTATTTCGTACCTTCAAGTAATTAAAATTATAGTCCTTTCTTTATACTACTTAAAACTAAATTGTTGGCTTTTCTAACATTGAGTTCAATTTTCGTGTACAGATTTATCTGGCAAACCTACCCGCATTTTATCCTGTACCTAAAGTTAGTACTAATGACATGGAGCAGAACAGAATACGGAAGCCAAGAGCACTTCTGCGGTTTCCTTCCCTTTCCTGTGGGATGTTGCGGAGCTTTCGTCGTGGCTGACATGGTTTGCTTTTCTCGGACTGATGGTGCTGGCAAATACCCGGGGGACAGTTTGTTATCGTCTAATTAGTAAACTGCACATTTCCCGTTCATTCATTTGCTCACTGGATGAAATAGAGTTTAGCTTCAGCACATCTCCAATTCGTAACTTAATACAGCACAATACAAAATAAACACTGCAGTGACATCAGTCAGTAAGCTTGAGCAAATAAATACGGCTTGCATTTAATGGCACCTATAAATAAACTAATTGTGCCTATAATTTTCGACTTACTTTACCTCGAATTTACTAA